>JAVYIG010004527.1:0-159050 GCA_035222895.1 Strongylocentrotus droebachiensis | reverse complement strand
CATTGTATATATGTTCGAGAGTCGAGACACACTGTGAAGCTCTATGTTAATGCAAAGAAAAAAGTTTAAAACACTTTAAGTTGGATTTGATTGGATTTAAATAGGATGTTCGCAAAACTAAAATAAAATCTTTGTGTCATTTCCTGAATATCTACCTTTCCTGTTATAGTCCCATCCTGTTGAGATTTGCAAGAAAAGGACATGGTCCTGTGGACTGTCCGACTGTGACACCTAATACGTTGTAAACGGAACAAATGGAAAGCCTCTTATTGATTTTGGATCGAGCTGGCTTTTATTGGAGAAAGGCTGGAATGGAATGGAAGTAAAAGGATTTCAGCCCACTTTTGAGAAGCCTTTGAGTTGAGATCTCTCCTATTTAGAGCGTGGAAGAGTGTGTTTTTATAGTGGGTGTCTGTAGTGCTCAGCGGAATAAGTAGACCGTAGCTCAGAGTGGTTTTCCAAGGTCTGATACCATGGGTATTATCATTCGTTGTACTATAGCCCCCCCCCCCCCCTACCCCCAATAAATGAGGCATAAACTTTTGTGTGTTAGGGCTAGCCCCCCTCCCCCCCTCTCCCCTCTCCCCTCTCCACAATTAATGGGCATGTTTAGTGAGGCCCTTTTGCCACATACATGTATGTACATGTTCAAGACTCTTATTTTTGTTCTTTACACTTTTAAGTTTTATCCCACACATTATGATATCTTTAATTGTAGAAGTACGTACAGTATACAGTATGTACAGTGTGTACATTGCAGATTGCATCATTTCTATCTATGTCAATAATGTTTTAGAGAAGATGTACCATTGTATCTTAAAATCCGCAAAATCATAGCAAGTCAGTAAAAAAAACTATGTCTGTAAAAATTCAACCCAATAAATATTAAATGGAAAAATATCGGCCCTTATAAGGATTTGTCCTTATAAGGGCCGATATTTTTCCATTTAATATTTATTGGGTTGAATTTTTACAGAGCCATAATACATAAATATGTATCAATATGTATCAATAAATATGGAAAAGAAATGTTCCCGGATACAAGGTTGAATATAAGCTCATTTTTAGAATCCTTGTTTCAGACATACATTGTAACTTTACTAAAATTGACTACCAGTATTGCTCCCAAGTCAAAGGAACTCATTTTTGTGCACAATAGACTGTACTGCAGGCTTTTACAGAACAACAGTATGACTGCGAGTACCGTCAAAACTTAGGTAGCACAGTACATTGCACTAATACCTGTACCGTCTATATACCGGTAGACAATAGTATAGAATCAAACTAGAACATGTTGCATACTACAATGGCAGGTTTATGGTGTCCGAACATGTACATATTCAATAATAGTATTACTTCATTTGCTATCTTTGTTCGGCTGCTGAATAAAGGAGAGGATTTACACAGTACGATGCCCTATTTCCTCACTTTTGTATACATTTTGAGCATCCCCCCCCCCCAAAAAAAAGGTGTTTATTCATATACATGTACAGCTACATGTACATGTACACATGTATATGCAATGTTTAGTAGACTCTGTTAGTAAACGTTTAACTAAAGTTTTTGTTTGTTTTGTAAATGTAAATGTAAAATTAAATTGTAAATACATACATGTACATTACATACCTTATGATCAATACATTTACCAGTGCCATTTATAAACTCCATTTATATATACATTATTCATTGAATTGTTATTACAGTTCCCTGGTGTTTTTTAAATAGTTTTTATCTATATTTGATTAGTCATTAGCAGTACAATACAACAAAAATTATTGGAAATATTTTTTTCACCACTATACATGTACATGTAGTAATCAAATACCTACCTAAAACAAATAAATCTCTTTCAAAGATCGGATCTGTGAATAGTCAATAATAGCAGCATAAAAATATTATCATAGTAGACTGAATGAATGGACATGATCACATGCTAGTCCTTAGTCTGCAGGCACAGACTCTAGTTTGACACTTGACCACAATTCTAAAGCCTGGGGCAGAGCCTAGCTTTGTTAGTCGCTAGCTGTATCTGCCTGTTTGGAGCAGGTACCGGTAAATTACAGAGCCTACATGTATGTGTACACCCGTAGATGCTGTCATTCTAGTCTAGTGTGCAGACACTGTTATGCCCAGCTACTGACAAAAGGTTTGTGTCTGTAAACTAGCTATTCCTGTGTGAAATTGATACAGTGTACTATACCAGCATGTTTGTTTTATAAAGCTGGAGTGCTGCCATGATTGAGTGCCTGGTTGACATGATTTACTACTAGTACACTCCCTTTATAGGCTAATGACTCCTTGTACTCACTGAAATGACATGTTTAAAAAATGACATGTTTATTGTGTCACAGACTTTAGAAGTAGGAATTTACTATAATCTCCTCTTCGGATGATGTTTGAAGGTTTGCAGGTTTGAAGGTTTGAAGGTTTTCATGTCAAGGATCAGTTTTTTTTATTCCCACTCAAAACTCTTCATGTTTTTGCAAATTATTCTGGCCTCTTACAAATGTTAGTACCATACAGTGTTGTACAGTTTTACATGGAGCATTCACCAAATTACTGAATAAGGCAAGCTCTAACAATAGGTCTTTTAAAGGTAATGCAAAGTTTTGGGAAATTTTGAAAACTGGATAGATAGTAATTCTTTAAATTTGTATATACATGTATTTGAATGCCCCTGTGGATGTTTTATAAGCACTAGAAAATTTAGCCCCTAAAACACTTCTGCTTTCGAGAAATTGAATAATCAAAGATTTACCAGTGCTCCTGGTAAATTTCAAATATTTCAAATAGCGCCTAAGGCCATTCCATGGTAGCTGCGACCATGAAAATCTCAGAATATGCAGTTCTAATATATAGTTTCCAAACGGGAGTAGCAAATCGGTCGACTGTAGTCAAGAAACAATGTTTTGAAGCTAAAGTAATATCAGTCTTGAGAGGGCGCTATACAACATAAAGAGTTTATTATTTACAATTTCATCACTTTAGACTCGATTTCAACCGCGACAACGATCATTGAATATTGTAAGACTGCATATGCTTCAAATACGTTCATTTGAACCAAATTCATGAACCCATACCAAAACTTTGTATTACCTTTGTCCACCCTACATGTAATAATACATGTATCAATAAAAGCAGAAAAATGAAAGAAACCAATCAGTGAAAGTTTGAGCAATACCCGATTAAAGGTAAAGACCAGTTTTGGAAACGCCCCTCTCTCAAAAAATGAAATGGAAGCTCTTATTACCAATCATGTAAAAGAATATGTTTTGACTATAATAAATACATGATGATAACAATTTTGCCGGGGAAACCGCCTACTGATTGATATATTTGGTAAATTTCTTTATCATTTTGATGATTCCAGAACCTTGCAGTACACACCAATACTTATATGCTAGATGATCAACCTTTTCTGATCGATCCACAATGTTTCTTTCACAATGCAATCGCATGACCAGAACTGGTCTTTATCTTTAAAAGTAGGAAAGTTATGGATTTCAAAAGTTTTCACCAGTGCACATGAATTGGCAACACTGTGATATCTTGTGAGGTCCTCTCCAATTTCCTCTTTAGAGAAATTTTAATGGCATGGATGATTGAACATTTTTTTAGGAAAAACAGAAATTTCTGAATTTTTAACTTTATTTTTATTCATAACTTTTAGCAGATTTTGCTCAAAGTTTCACTGATCTGTTCCTCTAATTGTCCTGCTTCTATTAAAACCAACTTAATATCAGGCTATTTGCCACAGTGTGCAGTGAGCAAAATGCTGGATAGCAGGCCCTAAACTTGATTTGGTGCACATGTGGTTCATCTGTTTAATATCCTGATCTTGCATGCTTCGTGGCTATATATTTTATTCATATTTATCTGTATAGTTTCCTAATTGTGCCATATTTTAAATGCGTTTTATCATCCACAATAATTCAAAGGGTCTGGATATTAGGGTTACAGAGTACGTTCTGGTCTCTCAAATACAGCCAACTGTTTTTTTTCTTTCCTCATTTTTACATTTTAATTAAATGTATTTGCCATCTTGGTCGAAGTTTATAGTTTTTGTAGTTTCGTGTTGCAAAGGTTTAAACATGTAGTGTATTTTGAGAAAGATTCCCTCTATGTGTCTGCAAAATTGCAAATGGCTCACAATACCATTAACAAAATACTAGTGTGAGGTACTTATTAAAATGACTGGTTTATTTCCAGTCAAATCCCAATTTTGAGGAAGCACTTGCAAGTTATTTAATTTGTGATACATGAAAATCTAAAACAGATACAGAGCTGTACATTTTCTGAAGTGCTCCATTAGTCTTGATGGTTCATATGGAGAATCAATGCTCCAAATATGTAACAATATGTGCTGCCCTCTCTTGTCAGAAACCAAACTGGCTCATGATCAACAGCTCAAATTGAACTCTTCCTAAGTGCTCACCAGTACTGGTACATGATTGTTCCTTGAAAATGAAGACTAGATAGACAAGGAATGTCTTCATTAAAACAAAAACAGAGGGCTAATTTGAAAAAATGATGGACCAGCTCAAACCACTTCTTGATAACATTTCATCTGGTCTTGACTGCTGATGTTACTGACAATTTGAAGGGAAAAAAATATAAAAACTGCACAAAAGGATGATTAGCAAATAGTAATACCCCAGCCAGACGAGTGACCATTGCTAAAATAGCCAGTTTAATTGTCTCATTTTTTAAGAATTCAATATATAACAAATACATTTACTTTACTTGTGTTGCCAACACTCTAGATTCTAAGTTTTAACCCAACAAGGGAAGTGCAATGTTCAAGTCTTACCAAAGAAATCCTCCTTGGTCTTACACTGTATGTCCTTGTCCACTATAAGTTGCCTTTGACATCTAGACAAGTGGGTGTATGGCAAGTTTATAGACTCAGCAGAGGGCTTCAGAGAGCAGATAGAGAGAAGCTCATTTAGTCCAATCATATACAATCAGAAACTTGGTGTGACTTCCACCTTTGAGAAGAGAAAGGGATACTTTCTGGTTACGTCTACATGTACAACATGTAGGCCTGTCATTGTGGGGCTTTCTTCTATGACCTGGGTATGATAACAATAGTAAGAGATAAGCACTTGTACAAAAGTAAATTTGCAGTTAAGATTTGGGTTCCAAAAGACTATTGATTGTGTCTTCAACATTGAGGTAATTACAGCACGGGAATGGCTTTTTGAAGTGTGGACCAAAATAGACCAAGATACTGTACTACATGTAAACTTCTCTCCTTGTATTTAGTTGTACATGTACCGGTACTACTATAAATGCCCCTTGTAGGGCCTACTGCTAGGAATGAGTAAAATTGTCATATAGGAAAGTTTGTGGCATCTTATTCAAAGAATTTTTGTTTTCAACCTGTGTAATGCTTTGCAAGTGATGTGTATGGAGTATTACATTCATTGGTATAAATAAACAACAGAGGACAGGAAAGAGAGTGAGAGAAAGATCAACCCACCAAGGATACAACTTTGAAACAAATTGCTGGATCTTACAAGAACATGTTTTCCCAAATTAGAAGTTGAGAGAATTGATTGGCACCTTGATTGCAAAAGAAAACACCAAGTATTGTAGGGTGAGAAACTTGTTTTCTTGACCTAGCAGTTTTGGACTTTTGGAAAAGAAGAAGCCATCAGGAATTGATTTCCAACTGTCCTGGTTTTATGCACCCTTAACAAGGCAGCATGACCTCCCCTAGGAATGTATGGAAGTAAGTAATTTTCTCTTAACCATTTATTGAACAATTTGAGATGTTTTACAGTCATTGAAAACCATTATTCTTAACTATATATTCAAAATAAAATACATACATGTATACAGAAAATAATATTGAAACATTAATCACTTCTGGTTATGTAATCTGATTGTTTTTTTTGTTTTTTTTACCTGATGAGAAAAGGTCACAAATGCTTGGAAATGCTAGTTATCAATCAAACACTTGTTTACTCTTGGACAAATAGTCCTCTTTTCCTTTAAAAAAAAGCGAAAGTGCAAAAGCTCTCAACTTTGTGAGAAGACGGTAAACAATCCACTTTAAAATTACTGGCATCTGTCATAGCTGAGTGAAGTGCATGCCAGAGAAAAGTGCATGCTCTGTCTGCATGGTCAGTAATGCATT
The DNA here is from genome assembly GCA_035222895.1 of Strongylocentrotus droebachiensis. Lineage (NCBI taxonomy): Eukaryota > Metazoa > Echinodermata > Echinoidea > Camarodonta > Strongylocentrotidae > Strongylocentrotus > Strongylocentrotus droebachiensis. The sequence continues at coordinate 152,908 of JAVYIG010004527.1, read as the reverse complement.
TTAAAAAGTCCATAAAAAGATAAATATGCTGCCCAACTTGCAAATGAAAGCTTTTTTGTGAGGTACATGAACAGGTATTAGCAAAGGTATTCCTTGTTATGAATACATTTTATGAGATAACTGTAACTGTATGACAAGTGATTATGGTAGTAAATATATTCATTATTACTATCATCTATACTATTAATACGCAAAATCGCCGCGGGGGTCCAAAACGGTTCATCACAAACGCCTTTCCTCGACCGCGCCAGCCTCCGCCGTGGCACGGGGACGGCGACACAATTCCACGAGGCATGTCTCCCGTAACCCGCGTGCCACGTCGACCCCGCGATCGACGTCCATGTCGTTAAACGTGGTATTCGAGGTTCAGGGGAGGACGGGTGGACGAAAGCACGGCGGGCGTCGCGGATTGCAAGGAGGCAACGAACTCGCGAGAGCGAGTCGGCAAGGCATGCATCCGCCCTCTGTGCAATCAACAAAGAGACACACGGCAGACGAGAATCCACTTCTGTCAATGGGTGTAGCACATCACGTAGTAACGGGTGTGGCTTACCCCGAGTTTAGGCCTCTTGCTATAGGATACGCTTTGTAGCATGTAAGAGAAATACACATTAACAGATGACTAACCCGGGTGAGGGGATGTAAGAAATGCACGCTCTCATGGGTTGGGCTTACCCGTGTTATGCATCTTTCTATATGATATGCTTTGTAGGCCAGGCGGACATGCTGCGTGTACGAACGTACGTGTATAATGTGTGCGATGATTCTACGCTCACCGTCACACGCACAGCTCAGTCGCTTCGACTCTGATTCTATGATGATTGCCGTGATTTGTATATAGTTTACGTGAATAGAGGTATGCAAACAGGGTTACTTTGGTATTATCCTGTTCATGTTTACTGAATTTTGAGAATCATTCTTCAAAGTAAAGTTTTCACAAGAAATTCATCGTAATTGACAGTCCAGTTGCAAGCTAGCTGCCGTGGGGCTCGAGTCCACGCACGGACAGTACAGTGCAGTGCGCCACTGCTGCCGAGCACTGTCGGAACTGTGACTGTGTGTGAGCTGAGACTCGACAACACTTTGAAATTGCTGTTATTGCCCCTATATCAATATAGTTTCGTGACTATAGAGGTATGAAACCTGAGCTTAGATTGTGATTATTCTGCGATAATCATTTTTCAAAGTAAAGTTTTCACAAGAATCACAAGAAAATTCAGATGGTCGTTTAAAAACATAGCCATGCTGGATAGAATACTTTTACTATGATACAGTTCCTTCATCAAATCAATGCATTAAAACAGGTATTATTGTGCGCCATTCATGGTCAACAGCGTATATTATAAAAATCGTCTAGACCCTATAGAAATATAATCAAATTTTATTTTCGATAGCACATAGGCCTCTTTCTATTTACCACCCCCCCCCCCCCCTTCCCCTCCCCCTAGAATCGCGTGGATTTTCCACGGGGCCTGCTAGTTATTATTATTATTATTTTGCAAAGTCATAAAACAATAGCAAAAATGGAGCTGTATGCAACATTTTTATGTACTGTAACTTGATAAAGAATTGAGGTCAATTTGCCATTTGAATATTGTATACAAGAATGATATAATTTCTACCCATGTACCATCCGACAACGTATTTTGATCAAATCATAATGAATAATTGCCTGTACATCATGTGATTAGATGTTACAGAAATGTGAATGGCATTATATATATATTATAATATAAAACACTGTAGCGATATACCACATATGTAAACATACCTTTAGTGATTTTTATTTTTTATTTTACTGTTTCTCTGTATCTTTATAAGATATTGTACATGTGTCATCTAACTTTCCTATCTGTATTAGACCCTTTTGTGTGTGTGAAGTGCATCAGAATGTTAATTTATTATAACAGAAGGAAAACTTACTCCTCCCTCTCTTTATATTCGTGAGTCGTTGTTATTTGATTCCCAATTAGTGGATCATCCTTTGTCAGTCACTACTTTCAAACATCTCCAGGCCGATCTGCCCTCAAAAAACCTCAAATCAACTTACTTCCAACAAGCTTCAATGACTGTTAATTGGGAATACCAGGGCACCACGTGCCTGCGTTCACATCATTCTTATTACAGGGGAAGGCTTATACGCCACAAGGTTGATTAAAGCTGATAGGATTTAGATTGCTTATTGAGTATGAGCGGTTTTAGTCTTTGCGATATCAGCCGAGACTCGTACGTCAGCAAATTACTAAAGCCTTTTTGCTCTGTAATGTGATGAGTGTCAAGTTGACTTTGGCATTAGAAGTCATCAACTCTATTCCCAGCATACAGTGTTTATTGCAGTATTGGGGATTTTCCAAAGTTTGCTTTTTTGTAATTTTCACGATCACATGAAAGGTTAAATAAACTTCTCGACATGGATATGAAATGAATTCAAATATTTAATTCATTCGGCCTGTGATCTTAGAAGAAAAACAACAATAACAATAACAGACAAAAAAATCCCTGAAACATTTGTGGCAAAGAAAATTTATGAGATTTTGATGAGTATGACATAATTATTTTGGACCCATTTAGCTGATAACAGTTTGAACTATTAACTAGTTATACCTCCAGATCGGGTAAATAGGGAGGGGGGGGGGGGGGGGGGGGGGGAGGGGGTCGAATCTCGTTTAATCTAAAATGTTATGATTGCAAGATATATCAATCAAAACTAACTACCAAATTAAATACTTCCCTGGAAATGAGATTCTTGAGACAGTTTTGTTTCTTGGTGTTTTTCTTATGTTATCGACAGAAATTTTTAGATAAAAGGCAAATTGTTTAATAACATCCTTATTTAGCTGATATCATCTTAATGAGAGAAAAACGCCAGGTCAAAATGACATACAATATACACCAAAATATTTTCTTAAATGCCATGAGGCATCAAATCTCGCATTATCACCCCTAAGTTCATGCTTCATTAAGTTCTTCCAATAAATTCTGACTATTTAGATGTGTACTTGTCTTCTTTATGAATAACAAATCATGGTTGAAGAAAAAAAAGGGAAAACTATTTATAGCACTCTCAACACAGCATACTTTTGACCTTTCTTTTTGAAGCTTTCAAAGGTCTTTTCTCCTTGAAAAATGGAAGAAGAAAAGGTTTGGCAACCCAGCTCTCCGGAATAATAAAATAGTAAAATCAAAATGTGTGCTGGAAAGTTTGCATAGTGTAGAAATAGCATGCAAGAATATTGATGGAACTCTTTCCAAACAGCTTTGTAAACAGATGATGTGGCTTTTTATGTGTCCAATGAGAACATTTTTCATTCAAAGAGTTTGTCTTTGAAGTGTTGACTGTTTAAAACTTTATAAGTCAATGATATTCACTGGTGAGCAACTCAGTAATCTGGGAGAGAGAGAGAGAGAGATTATATTAAGATAGAGAAATAGAATACTCAGAAAGTCAAACAGAAAAAATGGGAAAAGGGACAGGGGTAGATAGAATGATGTGTAAAGGGGCAGCGAGAGAGAGAGGATGAGAGAGGCAGGGAGAGATAGAAAGAGAGAGAGAGAGAGAGAGAATGACAGAGAGACATAGAGAACGCACAGAAAGAGTTGCAGACAGACAGATGAGAAGAGAAATGTTTGATATTTATTATTTCATTTTTTCACTCTCATAAACATCTGTGTCTAGCAGCTAGCGCTCGCCAAGCACACACACACAGGCACACAATGCCAAAGCAGTGCCGACCTCCCAGGTCAAATCCATGCACTACCCTAGGAACCTAGACACAAACTCTAAGCTCGCCTCTATCATTCGTGAGGAGCTAGTAGTCTGACTAGGGACCAAGTATTAGCCCCTGGTACAAATCCAACAGATAGTTGTCGAGTTTGACCAGCAAGTCTGCTTCGTCCGCCAGAAGAAAATCATTGCTTAGGATCAGTTTTGTTGTTTTCTTGGTAGAGTTACAGCTTTCTTGAGTGGTGTAATGATTTGATCACCAGCAAAGGTAGACAATTGGAGGGGAGGACGTGCTTGCATGGGAGAAGTTGCAAAGTAGCAAGCATCGCTCTTTAATTCTCCAATTCTTGAGGAAAACCTGTGGAATCAGTTGTTTTACGCTTGTAAGTGTTCACAATCGTCATTGTGGATCTTAGCGGAGATCTGTGATATCGTTAATTAGCGTTTATCGGATTATGCCTGTTATGGAGATTCGCTCGGTATGCAAGTAATCTGATGCGAAGTCAACCTTTGGTCATGATATATGAAGATTGTGCTGTTTGTTTTGGCTGCCTAAAGGAGATAAAGTGCTATTTTACTATTTAATGTGAATGAAACAAGCTGTTGTGGTTTTTATAAAGTACTTGTACATGTACATGTACATGTAGATACGATACCCATTCATATGTACATGTGGTCTGTATTTATTACTTTGAAATTGAAGCAGTTATTCACCGAGTGCAAAGTTTGATAAGCTCATTATTCACGACTTGTATGTTTATGTTAGTGGTATGCAGAGTCCTAGTTATACTACAGTGTAAAAATCAAACATTTGTTTTTTAAATAGTTAACGACACGAGTGCTTATAAAATGACATCACAATATGGGAAGGGATAAAACGAGTGAGACATACTGTACATGTGTATGTATACATGTATGTGATGTTAGATTCCTATTTGGCATTGGCCTTCTGGTTTTGTTATTCTATTATTTTACGAACTAGTTTATATACAGAGTGTTTTAAAGGTAAATCATCTACTTAAAATCTTGCAGTTATATTAGCAATGTAGGAAGATGGTCGAGATCATGCATGGGATATCATGTATCTTTGGAAGCCTTTAATAGCCTAAAGGGCATTCAGTGGTTAAACGATGGTAGTCAAAGCCCTTTCTAGCTCTTAAACATCTAAGCAGAAAATATACGCTTTAATAGTAAAAGAGGGTACAAAAACGAATATTTATGTACCTTTCTATTGTTAATATGTCATTTAGAAAACAAATTACTAGGTATTATATCAACTGTGCAAATACAATTTGCTCAGATTTAATACCCTTTCAAATGGTCTTATACTACCCTTCACATAATGTAGCCAATCCAGCTTAAAAATAGGGTTGCTCCCTTGCTCCGGTAGAGAGAGGGGGAGGGAGAAGGGGGAGGGGGGTGTGACATACTGGGCTATCACCCTTTTTTTAAACCCAATTTAAATGCATGTACCTTAAATTAAACCACACACAAATCCTCGCTTCATTCTGTAATTTTTCAGAATTGTGCCCCTCTCATTTTTTACAAAATCCTTGAATTGCCCCTCTGTTATTAGACGATATTAAAACTGAAGGGGCCACTTTTTCGAAACGGATGAAAGTGCAAACTCCTTTGGCCACTCTCTGAGATGACTATAAGTGGTTCTTGACGCAGAATTGTGAATCGATGGTGACGATAGGAGCATAAGCTAGGAGAAGATGCAGTCCCGAGAGATGCTAAGGATGGAGGATGATGTTTGAGCACCTGTTCCTAGCATATTCTCCTCTTTTCATGTAGAACTGCAATATTCACACAAATATAGAATCAGGTTGTGAAGATTTCATTTTGAGAATTTCCGCTCTTTTGCTCTCTGGTTTTAGCGCTGGAGTACATGTATATACGTTGGTTGGGCTTATTATCTGATATTGTATCCATAATATGAAACCTTTCCCCTATTCTTTAAAATCGTAATGTCATTCAATTGAAAATAAAACAATACAGCAAAGTCTGAATGCCCTTACAGGAAAATGAGAAAGATTTGAAAACAACCAGTCAACCACTGATTTGTAAGAAGAAATAAAGCCCACTGATTTATAACTTGAGAAATGAAGGATGACAAAAATTGTGCAGTGCTTATCTGTAGATCAAATTTGTAAACAGAAAATATACGCTTTGTAAAAGAGGGTACAAACAAAATATTTGTTGCAAATTCGTTCCTCAAATTAGGTGATAAAGTATATACTGTGCCAAATGATCTCTACTGGTAGGTTAACACCTGTAGATAAAGGAAGCCAGTGAAAATATGATCTATCAGACAACAATTTGTTTTGTTATCTATCTTTTCATACCTGAATGTCACCTGCACTATTACCTTTATTATAGTAAAGTGCTGCATCCTGAGGCCTTTTGCTTTGTAGTTTAATGAAAAGGAACATCGTCAGTGACATATCTCATATTCTCATCTCCCTTTATTACACCAGTATTAGATTTTTCTCCTCAAAAATTGGGTGGATAAAACGCAATATGGGTGGATAATATGCAATATAAGGAATTTTTTTAGTGGGATGAGATTGGAGGGGCTTCGGGGCAAGAACGCGTCTGGTTGCGTGTCGTTATTAGATGAAGGAACACCTCATGAGTTTTAAGGTCATTGAATAATACTTATCTAGGATTGGGTGTCAGAAGGATCTTAATTACATGGAAATGGACAAGCAAAAGGAGGTTCAGTTAGTGGGTGGAATCTGATTTCTTTTAGATATCTAGCACATGAAAACCAGGTGCTTGTACTTTTCTCCTATAACATCTTCAAAGGAGATTGAGCCTGATATCAATCATGATATGGATGTTACATGTATGCTCCATAGTAGATGGCCTGCTTGACTTGAATTTAGAGTGCTTTAAGCACAGCTTGGACTTCACGCTGGCATTTTATCCACCACTGTCTCTCTCAACATATGTTTAGGAATAATTTCTAGCAGATATAAACAGTATACGTCCATTTAGTTTTGACTAAAGCAAATCATGCATTGAAAAAACCTCTCCTGTTGCTATAAAGTATCCAATACAAACTTGGACTCAGTAATCCGTCTTTGCTTCTTTTTCTTTCTCAATAAAGTTGAGTCTGGAATATCTACACGTAGACTATCCTAGCCCTTTGCATAAGTAGTAGTTATGGCCGACCAGTGTCTTACCATCCTGTGTTTAGCCTGTCTTAAGAAAACACCAAATTAAGCTTCAAATTGCTTGTAATGTGCCACTCCTATTTACCCAATGCAATTAATCAGGGAGGCATTGAACCGTAAGTCTGGATGATCGAAAAACTGGGTCTCTCCATCTCGTGCCTGCCGAGGAGGATGTCATTCCTGCGTGGATGCGGGTGGATGGGATGGTGGGTGGGCGGGATAGCCAGTGCAGACATGCGTGTGTAATACATACCGACAGGCAATGAGCTGTAGACTGGAAATGATGTCCAATTGATTAAAGATCATGCCCAACCTCCTGCCCCATCATGCAGAAACTGTATGCATTGGCCCCAGAAGGGCACCCCCTCTGTTGCAAGGTGTCAGTCCTCAAACGAAGAGGACCTAAAGCCGTTGGTCCTCTGATTGCTTACGAACAAGCATTTATGCTTTCTTAGCAGTCAGGTAAAATAACCACCACTACTACTAGTCAAACACCCTTTCTGTTTACCACTGACTTGACCTCGTGCAGCTACAAGAAAGTCTTAAATGTGTTGTAAGACGAGCTTAATCAGTTAGTTTCAGATGGATATTTGACACATTTAGGATGTTAGAAAAATTATAAGTTAAAAATGTAGTGAGCTGTTATGTGTTGTTTTGTAAAGGGTATAACGAAAGGGTGTGCACATTGATTAAGTTTGACTACCATGCATGGTTACCTATTAAAATAGTTATCCATAATACATGTCGTTCCTGTTTTCACGAAGTGACGGTAGTGAGGAAAATCCACACGCAAATTGTATGGGATTATCATTCACTACCGTCACTTCGTGAAAGTAGGGACGATGTATGTTCACTGTCACAGTTGGACAACGTCGATCTGGCGCTGCTCAGTGGCTGCCGGGCTCACGATCACTTGGGCAAAATAAATTTCTGTTTCGGTTTAATAAAATTTGGAGTGGACCATTAAAGATTATTATTATTATTATTATTACATGTAGTTGACACTTAAGTAATCAAGCTCGGCACATGCAGCCAAATTGACTTGAAAGAGTATGATTTCTTTTTACTCAAAATCACTCATGAAAATCCCATTGAAGTATTAATTCTTTATCTTGGATTTAAAGTTTGACTGTAAACATTCCAATACATTTTCAAATGGTGCAGTTGCATGTACGAGAATTGATGCGTTTAGTCTCTCGGTACATGTATAGCTTTTTAATATAAGCTGTGCACATGACCTTGTCTGTGTACTATCACAGCATATTGCTACCTGTGAATGATGCACAGATCATATATTATACAGTAGGCTTGCGGGTGCACCATGTGAGAGAAAGAGAGAGAGGATTGAGGAGTCCTGAAAAGGACTCTGACTCGGTAATCTTTCTTGGGGGTGTGTAGTCCTGAAAAGGACTGTTTGTTATCTTTCTTAGAGGATAACTATAGCGCTTGGAGCGGATGATCATCCTCTCCAAGCGCTATACATGTAGTTCTCCTTAGAACTATAAGCTAAGAAAGATAACAAACAGTCCTTTTCAGGACTACACACCCCCAAGAAAAATTACTGAGTCAGAGTCCTTTTCAGGACTGCTCAACCCTCTCTCCCTCTCTCTCACATGGTGCAACCCCAAGCCTACTGTATATCTACATCACCATGCAAGCCGACTCTTACAAGCAGCATCTAGATTGTATATTGTTTGCGTGGAGCCAGAAGGGTAGCTATACATATTCTTTAACACAGAGTTAACACTCTTTTGGCTTTGAACAGACAATACAAATCATATACAATCTCTTTCATTCTTACAGATTGAATAAATTAACTTTTCTGTTTATGAATTCATCCTTGAAGTTTATCCCTTAGGCTGTCACACCAATAACCTCACATCAATTTTTGATTGATAACCTTCTATATTATACATGTACATGTAGGAAGAAAAAGAAGCATTCTTCATAAAGAACCCCAATTCTTTTGGAAAATGGGGTGAATGCTATGTACATGTAAATTTGATAGAAGAAGTAGGGCACATTTACAGAGTGATCAAACTGATTTGTCTGTGATTCCAAACAAATTCCAAACAAATATTTGCTTACATGTCGACACAATACTTTATACATTGTTAAAGATGATTTATTGTCACATAGAAACGTATATTTTTCAATATTAAAAAAAAAGGGCTACTCAGCTACTGCTCAAGTCAATTGATTATTTTCAACAGTTTATGCATAAATTAGAAACTAGCTTACATTTTTTACATATTTATATCTGCTCTTTTAATTAACAAGGGCTCTTTCAGGAGTTTTAAAATGACCCCAGCCCTTACCTATTACTTTTTTTTAACCATCTGTCATAACTTTCCTATTTTTAATGGTATTTTGCTCAAACTTTCAATGACCTGTTTTTCTCATTTTTCATGCTCCTATTAAAATCAACTTGATATCAAGGAGGACTTCCCTTTCAAATTAATCATTAGAAGGAAAAAAATTCATACTCTTTAACTCTCTGCTTTAATTAAGCGGTTCCATTCAAGCAATGACCAATGCCAAATTCTGCATGACGTACTGATTTGTATGTAACAAGTTAAGTAATAAATTCACTTTCCAACGTCTAATTGCGCTCTCTCCTTGAATCCCATCCATTATTGGCTAATCAACCATGGATTTAGTAAAAGGGCAAAGACGATTATTGGTCTTGTCTAAAAGATGGCAACAGCGTGAACAGCCTTGTTCATACAATTTAAGTTTCTTAAGAATTATATGACATTTGACATTTTCAATGAGTCATCCAGATGTTTTTTATCACAAAATGAATTGCTTTTTTGTGACCAAACTATATGATATTTTGTAACTCTTAATTAACAACCAACCTGATCACAAAGGCTTTCAAGAAATCAACTCAAGGGCACTTTAAAATCTTATTTGCATATCCAACAGAAATCACGTTTGGATTATGTGTCATTGTAGAGTTCACATGTTTCATTAGGTAATGGATCATGCCATTTAGATTACTTGAGTGTGATTTTCAGAAGTCTTTACAATCTTGCTCAGTATAGGAAAGCAATTAAATCTCGAAGGTGAACAGAACTTTCTTGATCATAACACAATCATCAATATTATATCTCTCATTTCAATGAAAAAAACAAGAAAAAAAAAAAAAATTATCTGTGTTTAATATTTCACTTTCAATGGCAAAATAGAAATATTCAATACAAATTATAAGTATCTATTTTATGGAACTACTTGTGTAGGAAAGAGATTAAATATTGAAGGTGAAAGGTGCCTGGTCGATCGTAAACACGATCATCAATATTATATGAACAGATGGGGTAGAAGATTACAGGGTCTCGATGGCCTGGTTACTGATTTATTAGAGAAAGTGATATTCTTTATTGATATGATCACGCTTGAGATATAATGCTAAATTGTCAACACTCTTCATCGGCAGTATGACAGGCTGAATAGATGAAACAGTCTCTATCATATTTCATTAAAGATTGAAATGAAATACAAGCACCTACATGTGTTTGTGTCAAATTGAGAAGAATAAATAAAGATAAGAATTAGTTGTGATATCAAAACGGATATTTGTTCAACATTTTTTTGTTTTAATGATACATTATTTACACTGTGCTTTGTGAGGGGCAAGAGTGTGCATGCTTTACTGTATAAACATGAACAGATGGAAAAAACAAATTACATAGATTTGCTCCCCGGGGTTTCCACTTCATTAGATAGATATAATGTTGGTCATGAAACTATATCAAAACATTTATTTCTTTAGAGATATAAATAGTACCCTTATAACAACAGTTTGTTACTTGTAATGAATTCTGCTTATAACACATTTTTGCTGTCCTTTCACTGCCTCCCTACCCTCTCTCTTTCTCTCTCTCTCTCTCTCTCTCTCCCTCTTTCCCTCTCCCCCCCCCTCTCTCTCTCTCTCTCTCTCTCTCTCTCACTATCTCTCTCTCACTATCTCTATCTATTTGAAGAGGCATTTAGATCCAATTCTCATGATACATTGTTATTGATATTAGTTGTCAGTATAGCACTTATCATGATTGCTGCCTTCAATGTTGTAATAGCTGAACCCATCACTTTTTGACTTGCCATTGGTGCATGTGCATAACATTTACACATTTGATGTGAAGTTGTAAACTGATGAGTAACAGAACATTGCTCATTGACAAAAACCAGCTTCTATTTTATAGCTCTTTGCCTATTTTGTGTAGTTCTTTAACTTTTTTTGTGGAGCTTGATATAGTGAGTGTTAGTGGGGGGCATAGAGGGGTGAAGTGTGACATCATCAAAAATCTATTTTTAGAATTTCTTCATTTTTCTTCATTTTCTGAAAGAGCATCAAAAATAATGTTCAAATGTAGGAGCCAGAGCAGATAACACTGAGCTCCTATGGGAAATGTTTTTATTTAAGCTATGGTCACAAATCAGAGCAGCGACCGACCGATCAGTAGCCTGCTCGGTCGCTGCTGGAATTAGGCATCGCCCAGCGATTAGGTCGGTGCCCGGGCGGCGACTGCCCAGGCACCGAGCGTATTTTGGGCGGCGAGTGAAAAGTGAGCAGGCGCCGCCCATATTTTAACTCCGCGCTAAAACTTCAGCGGCGACCGAGCGATGCCCTATAAACGAGCGGTGCCTGGGCGGCCGCCGCTCGGTGGCCGGGCCGCCCCCGGGCAGAATTGGTTAAAAACTCGCCGCTCGGCCACCGAGCAGTCTACTTTTGGGTAATGTGACCATAGCATTAGATGGTCATATCTCAGCCAATACTTAGCATATTCAATTGATTTTCAACATTTGGACATTATTTTTGATGCTCTTTCAGAAAATGAAGAAAAAATTGAGAAATTCTAAAAATAGATTTTTATGACGTCACAGCTTCGGTACTCTATTCTGATAGCAGTGTGGTCAAAATGAACATAATTGCAAAGACATTGAGAAAGGCTATCAGAATGGCCTTGTCTGTACCCTAATAAATTCATTACGACCACATATTGCGTATTCCAAAGCCCAAACATAATTTCTATGAGTTATAAAATAGGGTATTGAAATTGTTCTTGAGTTAACATTTTTGAAAGTACTTGCAATTTTGTTAATGTAGCTCTACAATTGCAATCCCTTCTTTACTATGTGTGGCAAATCCGGTGCAAGAATATCAACTAAAATTTCTGACTGTTGAGAGCTTTTTTGTAAGAATTGCTCAAAACATGATCACTATTTTCCAAAAAAGCAACTCAAGGGCAGTTTCTATACCCTATTGTATAACCCAAAGAAATCATGTTCGGATGGATTATGTAATGCCATGGATTAGGTAATACATCATTGTCTTATTCACACATTTTCAAAAGGTGATGCACAAGGCTATAGAAATTGCCTTTAAGTTGTTTTTTTTAGAAAGTAGTTGCTATCGTGTTTCAAGAACTAAGGCACAGCTGGAGAGGGTTGAAAAAACTGTATAGTTCTTTTCATTGTTGATAAAAAGGGCTAAAACTACTTTGATTTTTGTGTCTAAGAAACGTATGTAATTTCATTTACCCTTACTCTGATGCATGCCAGCCCCTCCTGAAATTCATCCCCTCATCCAGCCCACTAAACACTATCTCAATCCTCTACAATCAGACTTGCTCTCACAGATAACTGTATTATCATTCCAAAGGGGACAGTTTCATTTTTCATTTCCAATGCATTTGAAACCAAGTCATCTGTTGAGACCCAGAAAGGCCTAAGGTCTGTGTAAAAGTATAGGAGTTTATGCCCTTATGGCTCCAAACAGACAAAGTATTCTTGGCTTGGGTATCACAAACTATGAAAGGAACAAGAAGAGACAATGCGACTCCTCAGAAGGATGTGTCTTGTCATCCATAGGCATCGGATATCAATTCAAACACAGCAATCAGGATGAATTGCAAAGATATTCAGACTCTAGCCCAATCCATCAGTACTTGTGCATTAGTATCAGTATCCCTCTGCAAAACAGTTCCCTCTATCTGGAGCCAGAAGGGCATTGAATCTCTGTTAAAGTATATGAGTTTAATAATGCCCTTCTGTCTCGTCCCGGAACAATTAATATCTTCTTCTTTACCAATCCATTAACGTACTTGTACATGTGATAGTTATAGGAATAGTAAAATTGCAGTGTCTTGATATGTGGTCTTTCAGTCACAGAAATGCTAGATCAGTTGAGAATGGTAGTTACTTTGTAAAGGCCAGTCATAAGACAATATCAAGCCTGAATGGCCTTTGTTTTTACTGAAAAGTGACCATACTCTGGAACTAAACTTTTGATACTCAGTGCTGTATACACATCCCAATTAGATCCTCATTCATTAGATGTATTAGATTTACATAACGTTATATTCTGTATCTTTGAATACTGAAATGCCTGCAAATTTAATTTCACAATCTTATCAATATCATACAGTGTGTAATAGATTCTACACTGCAGATGATATGTAATAACATTAGTTTCACTGATACAGTGTTTCATATAAATGCTGTACAAAACTTACAAGCTTATTACTTCAGCTGTAGACGAACTACTATAGTAGAAAGTTCAGGGCATATAAGGAATTTTTTCCTCATAGTGATTACCCATTGACCTGGGTTGAGAGTATCAAATGTAGGAAAATGATTTGTCAAAAGACAATCCACTGCTCCATAACGTCTCTCACTGTGGAAAAAGACTTTTTAATGTTTGCATTTATCTATTACCCATTTATACACCTGGGTCGAGACTGAGAAATAGAGATAAATACCTTGCATTAGACATTTTACTGCTCCATACCATCTCTTGCTATGGGCAAGGATTGTATATGTTTGCATGTTGCTGTGTAACTCAACAGCTTCACAGACGATGCACCTACAAAACAGGGTTCAATATTCTCTATTTACCTTTCCAATCGAGAGCATTTCTGCAGACCACGTCATACGTGTGGCCCCCCTCTTAAACTTGCCTCAAATAATGGAGTATCAATTTGGAGAACGCTCGCTGAAAAATCTGTCCTGACGGCGAATACCATCCCAAAATTCTTGCACAGAAAGGTACATCGATGTCTGTATGCAGAGTAATTTGCCAGTGCATATAAAAGCTAGTTGGTTGGGGGAATATAAGCCAATATTTATGATACCTTGCCACTATGCTATTATTGGGTACTAGAAGTGATTTTGAACTTGCTAAATGCAGATGAGGTGAATATTCCCCCCTAAAAATAAACAGATGAAATCAAAATAATTGACACTTTCACATTGCGATAAAAAAAATAAAACCTACTACATGTACATGAAAACCTGTCATACATGTATATTGCGTAGGACTCAATCTATACGGTATCCACCCTAAGTTATATATTATATACATGTAGCCATATTAAAGCCCAAGTCCACTCGAAAAATAACTTACTTTCAATAGAACCAGAAAAATCAGACAAACCAATCAAAACAAGTTTGAGGTAAATCGGATAACTAATAAGAAAGTTATGAATTTTTAATGACATGACAAACTTTGAAAATCACTACACAAATTGGCAACTCACTCATGAGTTTGTGACGTATGGTCCTCACAATCCACTAATTATTTTCTGTATATTGATAATATAAATTTTCTATTTTCACCCTAAGAATCTTATTTCTTCACACCAGCATCCAAGTTAGATTGTTAGTAATATGTGTTTGTGTGGATGCACAAATAAAGAGTAATTTTTTTCCAGTTAAATCATGAAAAAATAGAATTTTGATAAACTATTTATATAAAAATCAATAATTATGAAATACAATATTCAGAAAATAGTTTCAATTCTTCAAAATTCATAAAAGTTTTTGGGAAATGTCATGCACGCAATATGATACAAATCATATAACCTGGGCCTATGGGGAAATCAAGTTTTGGGGGATAAAAAGGGAAATTAATGGAATTAAACTATGTAAAGCAATTGATAAGTTGTGAGGACATGACGTCACAAACTGATAACCATCTTGGCAATTTGTGTTGTAATTCTCATTGTTCCATAGTTTTACATACTTTTTCAAAAATTCATAACTTTCTTATTAGTTATCCGATTTTGCTCAAACTTTTTTTGATTGGTTTGTCTGATTTTTCTCCTTTTTTTTAAAGTAAGTTATTTTTCGAGTGGACTTGTCCTTTAAGTTACATTAGATGTGTTTTTACGTTTTCAAAAGTTTTGTATTCACAAGCTCATTCTCACCCCTAAGAGGAGGATATGATTATACTCAATTCTATCATTACAGATCTGTTGCCATTTTTTAATTTTACATGTAGACTGTCACTTTTCTCTGTACTTAGCGAAACTCAGAATGACGCAAACGTGCTACATGTAGGATAAATTGCAAAGTACATGTGTTGTTTCTTTTAAGTCAGTGAATGAATGCAGTAAATTTGTAGGGTTTATTGCAATACATATTCATGTAGATCATGTTTAAAGTCAATGTATGAAGATAGCCTTATAAATTATGAAATGCTTAAAATCAGTGTGTGAAGACTGCAGGATCGATTGCAATATGTATTCATGTAGATCATGTTTAAAGTCAATGTATGAAGATGGCCTTTAAATTATGAAATGTTTAAAATCAGTGTGTGAAGACTGCAGGATCGATTGCAATATGTACCGTTTTTGCCGGCGTAAAGGCCGCACCGCCGTATAGGCCGCACCCCCAACTTTGACATTTCGTAGAGGAAAAAAAAAAAAAAAAAAAAAAAAAGAGAGAGAAAAAAAAAAACGGACCAAACAAAATGATGGTAATTTTCTTGTAGAACACTCTTTTTTTTTTTACAAACTATACCAAATTCATCAATATTCTTATAAATCAACAAGAAGTTAACCTCAAAAATGATCATAATTTAGCAGATCTTCATCGACTTTTAAGCTAGTACTGTATCGTACGCAGATTTGGTATCCTACAATACCCCTTCCTCGATGTGCGGTGTAATCCGAAATAGCATTTTTCGACCTGCGCAGTTGCGTTGCGCGGCAGCTAGCTCCGTAAGTAACGGCCTGTCCCTTTGTTTACTTTTTGGCGATGCAATGGTACGGACTTAGATCTAGATCTATCGGCAGATTTTATTAGAAAAATAAGTTTTTTCGTCTTCATGTCAACTATGCAACATAAAATTGTCGGTAAGTTGTGTGGAGTTATTCTAGAATTGTCCTGTACCGTTGTCTAGTCATGCTACCGTTCCTATAGTCCCATACGTGCAAATGGACGTGATGTTTTGACCGCTGAATTTTGTTGTTGTTGCGTATACGCCGCACCCCGACTTTTTGATTTTTTCTCACCCGAAAATACTGCGGCCTTTACGCCGGAAAATACGGTATTCATGTAGATCATGTTTAAAGTCAATGTATGAAGATGGCCTTTAAATTATGAAATGTTTAAAATCAGTGTGTGAACACTGCAGGATCGATTGCAACATTACATATCACGTTTGTAGTGGCAGTCCTTAGGTTGAATTTGTGGTTTAATGATAAAGATGGCACTACACAAATCAGGACAGATAAAGTAGAACAGCTTAAGTGGGACATACCCTTAGGAAATAACCCTTAAAGTCTGTCCTATTCACATATGAACCAGTAACCTGCCTTGCAAAACTCGCAACCTAAATAGAAACCTATTTTAAGAAACAAGTAAAGGTAGTAAAATGTAAAATGTAGCTGCATGCAACAAAGACACCCAAATGCACTTAATTAATTATCAATGAATTAAAAGATAGGGAAAAGTAAATCTTGTATCATTTTAAGATGTTGCTGTGGCAGTTGGGTATACCATGCCACATATAAAAGAGGCTTCACATTAATATATCAGTTAGATGAAGGTTTATGATATTGCACATACATGTCAATATGAAATTATAAACTGCTAGTGATTTAATGTTAAAAAGAGTCAAATTTGTGTTTAAAAATTCACAATACGTAATTATTGGGGCGCGGGAGTACATTGGAAAGTTTGAAATGACCAAAAAAAATTGTTTGATTTCGAAATTGAGGAATTTGATGAATATATTTTTCCTGATTTTTGTTACAAAACCTGCTCTGTAGGTCTTTGAAATAAAAGAAATGTGATTTATTTTTTTGAAAAATAGATTGCCTTTTTTCTTGGTTATTCTGCTGTTTTATAGCTGACTAAAATTGCTTAACTGCAATTTACCTTCATGTACGAGTATCAAAGGTTCCTATTTTTGAGACTGAAAGAGTTAATTGTGATTATTTATTATCATTTTCCTCAATCTCTTGGATACTACACACCCTCATCATAATTTAATGGGAAAGCATCGTGCGTATTAAAAGGCTTATCAAACTACTCTCCATCCCTCCCTCCCCTAGCGCTGTTTAGTTTACATGTGACCCAAAAGCTAAATGAGCTGTGCATGTAATTATAGAAATGCGTTGACCTTATCGCAGCTCAAGGGCATAAAAGCACTGTACTTCATCAGTTTTATATCTAGGAAGATAATGCAATGCTTTTCTAAGCCAATGATCAATTCCTAAAAGGGCATTAATTGCAAATAGTGAACGCCCTTCTTACTCTTGACATGCAATACTATGATGGTATTTTCATGAATGTATTATCTTTTATAAAAATGAAAATTGTACAGGGGGGGGGGGGGGGGTTCATAAATATATATTTTTTCATATCGGAATTATTTTCATGAAAAGAGCCTTACCAGATTTATATAAATGCTGAAGTTCAAGATTTTCTATGCTAGGTATAAGCCTACATTGTATGTTCACATCTTAGCTAGATAATAGCACAATTGTGGCAGTAATGTTTAAAGGGATCCGGTCACTTTGTCTCAGATTATGAAACAAAATTCTGGATTTAGCTCATGTTGCAATGATCGTTATAAACCTTTAGGTCAGTCAGGAACCCCATGACTTTTACAAGCCGATCGCCTGTCTGATTATCAAGATATTCATGATTGTAATTACACATTTTTAAAACCGTTTGCAAAACGGTTTTCATAACATTACAGTCTATTGGGGAAAACGAGAATGGTAAAACCGGTCACTCAAAGATTTTTACTTTTTTGAGGCACTTTTTGATCATTTTGAAGCGCAATTTATTTAGGGCTTGAATATTACACCATATCACAGACACTGATAACACGTAGGGCCGTGATTAAAACATTGTTAAACGATCCCTTTAAAAGAATGATTGTCACACACATGGGTTTATTTGCATGAAACATTAGGATAGAATGCAAATTATGCAATCAATTGAAAGGACCCTTTCATTTGGCCAATCGTAATCATGGTTTCATAACCCTGTGAAAAGGCCTAACCTTAATATTGCCCAGTGTTTTGAATTGTTTTGAATGTTGCAATCAAATATAAGCTGCATGCAATAACAAGTTTGATGCGACAAGATCCTCCTTCCTTCAAGTGAGTTTTTGACAGGAAAAAAAGTTAGAAATTTGCTTCTGATGTACATGTACATGTAAAGTGGTTATTTATTTGCAATCTATCCAACATTCAGAGAGCACTTATCCTGGCAAGGGCTTTCTGTAATTGTATTATGATGGATAATCTTTCAGAGAAAAAGAGAGAGAGGTAGAGAGTGAGAGAAAGCTCTAGAGAGTGTATGAGAGTGAGTGTGTGAGAGAGAGAGAGAAAGACAGAGAGAGAGAGAGAATGAGAGAGAGTGTGTGAGTGTGTGAGAGTGAGACAGAGACAAAGAGAGAGAGGGAGGGAGAGAGAGAGAGAGAGAGATATGGTAAGAGACAGAAAAAGAACAAGGTTATATTCCACCAAATACTTATCTCTTGATTGCTTTGATTGTTTCAGCTGTGTTTGTAGCATGTCCTGATATTTATGTATACTTCTCACTAATATTAATTCAGGTTATCTACATGTACCTCTAAAGTGCCAGATGGTGTAGGATGTATTTACGATTGCCTAAAACTTGTACAACGTGATTTTTTTTGTGTGTGTCCTGTGTCGGAGGTGTTTCAAAGCTTCTTCTCACGATATATTTCTTTCATTAATGTTGTCTGTTGTGAGCCAGAAGGGCGTTATTAAACTTCATGTAAAAAGTAAACAAGTTAATGCCTGTCTGGCTCTCAATACACCATTAGAGCTATCTTCTTAAAAAGAGGAATACAGTACATGTACATGTATACATACTCTGACGTTTTTTATAAGAGTGCCGTATCAATTATCATGAAAGAAATTTCCACTCTTGGAGAAATCTTCCAAGTATGGAATTGTCATTTGAAGTCTGTTTTGCTGATTTTTTTTTTAAAACCCAGTTCAGGGATAGTTCCATAAACTTTATTTCTACAAACTTTCATAGTCTAAACGTAACCAGTAATTTGACATGACAAGAATACACGTACATAGTCAATGAGAAGACATCAATATTTTGTAGTACTCATAAGTAACTGAGGCTTGACAAACCATCACAAGAAATCATGAGTAGTATAAAGATTAAATTCTGCACAAGTTTTACATTTGTACTTTTTTAAAGAAGTTCAAGTGTGTGATTTGTACTTCCTCATTTTCTTTCTTCACTGAACATTCCATTTTCCTTGGTATTATATCGTCCATCCTGAGTGAGGTTCACTGTCTTTCTTGAATAAAACATGATTCCAGGCAATGCTTTCTATGATATTGCTTACTGATGTTTAAACCATCGGGAAAACAACTCTGTACTTTCTATGATCTCAAAATGCAACATTTATTTTTCACTTTTATGCATACAATAAAAAAAGAGTGGACGATCTAACTCTTTTGTTAAAAAATGAGGCTTACTTAACCCCTTCCCCCTCAAAATATTAGGGCTATTTTAAAAACTGAGGCTAATGAAAACAGACCTATGTATAGGGTTACTGGACATAAAATATCACATTGACAAGAGCTACTACAAGAAGATCATTCATAGGAGTGATTGACAGCGAGTCAATCGAATACTTCCCATTCTTGACTAGTCCTCTATTTCTAGACTAATGATTGATTGAGTAGGGACTAGGGCTTGGATGATGTCAGTTATCCTAAGAACGTGGAGAATGTGCCCTTGTGTGAATAGAGTGGGTACAACCCCTACCCCCCCCCCCACCTTCTCTCTCTCTCTCTCTCTCTCTCTTTCTCTCTCTCTCTCTCTCTCTCTCTCTCTCTTTCTCTCTCTCTCTCTTCATACCACTTGTCAAGTTTACACCAGTTGTCTGGACGTCTGGAATGAATACACTTACTGTAAGTTAGGCTCCAGTAGCAGGGCTTAGAATATTTGTACCAGAGTGCCATTTAGAGCTGTTGTAGTACTATCTATTATTATGTGCTAATAATTATACAAGGTATTTAAGTTTTAAGTGACCCTATTTGCCACATTTAATTGACACTACTCCCTACTTTTTTGAAACCCTTTCAAATATTAAACCTTTCCGAAAATGACTTGTCTTTCAAACATAAAAAGTAAATTTCAATGGAGGGGGTTAAAAGAAGATTTTGAGGGACTTTCTTGAGCATGCATGTGTCCTAAAGGGAAAAAAGAAGAGAAATATTGTTGAATTTGCTTGTCACAACGTCATCAACATTGTATATAAAGTGCACTTACATGACATCCGTAGCATTCAATCCCCAATACCATTAAATTTGATAGGACTTGACCTTTATTTTAGAACTTTTTGGATGTGCTGACCTTTATCACAAGTGCGTTCTTCAGACTGTGAAGATGGCATATCCAAGACAGATCAAATTATACCTAACACTGTCTCCCTTCCGGCTGGCCGGTGGATACATACGTGGATTCCCCTTTCTCTTCTATCCATGTTTGCAATGAGTCCTGAAGAGAATGCAGAAGAAGATTCATTTATAGCTGCTTTGATGTGCAAGACGTTTTGTCAGCCGTGGAAATTGAATTACGCTCTACTTTATGGATTTATGGAAATGATAAGAGCCTGTGTCTGTCTCAATCTACTTTTCTTCTTCTTTCCTCGTCTCTTTCTCTGTCTTTCATTCCCCCTTTTCTATCTCCTGTTTTCTCTTTATGGAACATGTACTGATTTAAGCCAGATTTTATTGAGAAGTACCTCGGTTTACAATTAAACAGAGACTTTTCAGTCATTTTATTTGTATCCCTTATTATCTGTCATGTTTTATAAGGAAAACATTTAGTCAAAGTAGTGCCATATCCTGTTTTGAAAAGTTTCAGTGTTATTTTCAATTATAAGCAATGACAAAATGTGATAGAGCAATCTGTATGAGATGGTGAGTAAAGTAACTGCTGCTTCAATTTCAAAGTGAAAGAGGCAAATATAGGCCTACCCCTAAACGTGTATAGTAGAAAATAAAATGCCCTTTATTTTGGGAGAAGACAGAATATCTTGTAAACTCAGTGCAGTGTATGTTTACTTGGAACAAGTGTACCGTAATAGAAATTCAAACTTCTTTTGTACTGTATTAAAAACACCTACTACTTCAGTTTCAAATGTCAGTGGTGAAAATGCAAAACCTGGATCAATTTTGGTCATTTTGTGGTAACAATTGATTTCATCAAAATGTAGAGATTAAAAGAAAAAATGAAGACCACAACAGCTGTGTTCATTCACCTGATATTCATATATTTTATTTGCCTTATTTCAGATTCACTTTTATGAAGAGGAATAAACATTAAGAGAGAAATATCAAACATTTGAAAACGCTAACTGCTTCAGTCGTAGATTGAGATTAATAACCCTTAAAGGTAAAGACCAGTATTGGAAACGCCTCAATTTCAAAAAAAGAAATGGAAGCTCTCATTACCAATCATGTGAAAGAATATGTTTTGACTAATACATGATGATAACAAATTTGCCGGGAAACCGCCTACTAATTCATATATTTGGTAAATTTGTTTCTCTCATGTTCGTGTGAGAGATATAGGGTAGTCCCATATTTCTGTGTATAGTGCTTGTAACTTTACGAAGAATGGGCCAAATTTCTTATCATTTTGATGGTTCCAGAACCTTGCAGATGCTAGATGCTAGATGATCAACCTTTTCTGATCGATTCCACAACGTTTCTTTCACAATGCAATCGCATGACCATTACTGGTCTTTACCTTTAACATGAACCAGATGTCATAAGTGGAAATATTTTTTCTGCATTCCAACATACAATTTTATTTTGTAATGTTTAAAGTTAATGTTGTGACACAATTTTTGAGGAGCTGAGATTCATCATATATATATTGAGGTATCATGTGAACATCTGGCAGTAATGATATACTACTTGATGCTCTGTGACATCTTAGGATAAATAATTCACTCAGGATTTGTGATTCTTTAAGTGTTTGCAATTCCTTGGGATTTACATAGCGTCGTTGTCGTCCGCATCATTAGCTGCTCCCCGGCCCTCTTGTGAATGAAGAAATTGAGGGAGACTTAAACAAAACACTGCAATCGTTCCTGTCTGGAGCAACTATCCATTTCATCCCTCACGGACAAAAAAGAGCGATTATCAGATGTTGATTTGCGTGTGTGTGTGTGTGAGTGCTGTGCTTCTAATTCAGCTCAGTTGAGGGGCTTTCTACACAGAGTTGACAGTTTAAGGAATACCGTTGTCGTGCGAGGGTAGGATTGGAACACTTTGTGATTGTGTTGCTGGAAGCTGGAATGACATTTCACCGTTTGGAGCCCCAGTCGATCAAGCCAAGATCTTGCTGGGAAAGTCTGCTGATCACTACCAAAACACACTTCGCTAAGTTTCAGCATTATTTCAACAAGGATAAACTTGGAATTGTGTTTTTACTTTCAACATTGCCATTTTGATGTATAGTTCAGTGTTAACTTGCCAGGAGGCTAATTATTCAACTCTGCAGTAATCTATTGGTCGTTTTTAATTTGGTCACCAAAGAATTTGTTCTTTATATTGCCAAAGGAATCTGCACAGACTGCACTAAGATGAAAAATAGTCATTGCTTTTATTTATGTCACCAACTGTAGTAGACTGGTAACTCGCAGCCAAATTACTCTTCAAGCTACTTTGGTCAGTTCTCTCATCTTGTATTCAATCTACACTGTGCCTGAGTTGCAGTGTTTTTCAGACCGAAGGAGGAATTATTATTTCATCTGGTCTGCACTGTTAATGCGATTTTCTGATATTTCTTTGATTGCTTTTGCAAATTCACTTTGATGGGCACGAAGATAGTCATCAAGCAATCTGTGGGGGATCAAGGAGCCTCAGTTACATGTACTTCCTAGAAGCTCACATATCATCTTGTCAACAACATCTGTGGTGTGCTCAGTCATACTTTCCCCTTTGCCAATCTACAATTACAAGAGAAATGGAGAAGAAGTTGATTATCATATTGATTCTTTTATGAGCAACCACTTTTTAGCGCAACAGCATATACGTGTATCTGTGGAGGACAGGGCCGGAGAGAGTGAACGTCCTTTGTGACTTGTTCAAGTGGAATAAATGGTCAGGTAATTATTGGCTTTTCACAAGCAGTTGTTCAAGGAAGCATAATCATCGTTTGCCTCTGGAAAACTGGAAACGTTGGAAAGATAAACTGCTATCTTGGAAAACCAGCAGTTGCAAGAAACAACTTATTTTACCTTCAGCAAATCGTGGAATATCGCATCACTTATCATCTTGCGCGCCCAGCATTTATTGGGAATTTATTTGAAAGTCATTTTGTGGGATTTTTCGCCAGACTGAAAGATATTTGAATTCAAGATGAATCCTCATTACGTACCTGGAAGTTTAATCCCGATCCGTCACAGGCAACGCCTCAACCGCCCTCGCAGGGTCACGCTCGCCAATGTCGATTTCGGGTAAATATGCATACAGTACTCATTTACATATTCTGAAGAAAAAAATATCAGATAATGAATTTATCATGTAATATATTTTTATAATATATTCAGATATTTAATCAGAAACAATTTTGTGTGTGAATCTCCCGACAATGATTATATGATGATGTTCAGGAAAGATATCAAGGTGCTAGAAATTTGAACCTGTACGTCCTGAAATGAAGTCATTGATTTCAGTGCCTTTAATGATTAGAATTATCTCATAATTGTTGATAATTTTTGGTCTTGTTCAATTTCCCCATATAATTTAACCTAGAGCTCAGATAATACCACCAAAATTGCAATGTGTTCTATTTGTCAATACCTTGAAAAAATTCTCTTGGGACCTTTGATTTGGTCTACTGTGCAAATGAAGTACAGGATATTGCTATCAACTTAGCAAATGGATACCCGGTATGTGCTGTTATTTACACTCTAGGCTTACTGTGATTTGAACTGGAGGTTATAACAGAATTTAGTTCTCATTTCATTACCACAAATAGAAACACATTGTAACGTTTACCACCAGTCATAATTGTTGGACCAACATATAATTCATGTTACCCAAAATAGTATTGTAGTTTCGTCTGGGTCATAACTCAATACCATACATGTGCATTCAATTGACATTCGGTCGCAACATAGTATAATGTAGGACATAAAATGTTGATCTTTGCTCTTCTGACTATTTACTCCCCCAAATAGGCAGCTGATGCTTATTGCAGGTGGTTTTGTTTTGTTTTGAAAGCAAATGTGCACTGTGATTCTGTTTTTAGGCATGATCTACAGTCAGTACTAAATTTAACATGACTCGAAAGAGTGTCGTTAACTTTTTGTACATTGTGATGAAAAAGATACATGTATAAGGTTATTTTTATCTGACACTGTACAATGTATTTGTCAAAATTTGCTGAAAGCAATCTATAATTCATAAGAAATGCATTGGAATAGCCATGTTAAATACTAGTATGTCACATGTGTCATCTAACTAGAGATTTCCATTTGAAGACTGGCAATAACATCACATCACTTACTTCAATGTGAATTAAGTAAACCCTGTCATGCACAATATCCAATTCATTATTCATAGGCAGAGCCAAACATAATACATCATATCTCATTTATGCCTGTCAGAATTCATCCAAATGACACTATCGGGTAGAGCCAGAATAAATCATACTAAAGAATCTCTGTGTGAGATATGATCATTGAATAAACAGAGTATCCCATGGAACATATCTCTTAAGGGCCAGAAGGCTGTTACTCTTTTAAGGTATACAAGTTAACCCTCTTTTGGCTCCAAGTAGACAGACAGATGATATGCTTCCCCCCCCCCCCCTTCTGAAAACAAATCAATAACCCTGCATGTATATATTTATATGTTTAAAACCATTTAGTATACTTGAGTAACATTTGAAGTCTTGTCGTCAAACTACTTCTGTCTCCTTAGCTGTCATCTCAGATTTATAACTCCAAACAAACATTTTCCCTCCTGCCTTACAACACCAACATATCCCCATGGCTTGTATATATTCCCATGCCATGTAAAATGACCTTTTTGCAGTCAGCATAGGCTCAGATCAAGGCTGAGACACATATTTGTGCAGTTTGTAGCATTTAGTTCAGTCTGAAGGGCATAGGTTTGCACATACAATAATCTGTTATTTCAGTTTGTTTTTTCTTCTTTTTGTTTGTTGTTGATTGATTGATTTTATTTCATTTCATATAACAATTCGTCCCTATTTTCACGAAGTGACGGTAGTGAGGAAAATCGTCACGCAAAGTGAATGCAATTTTTTTTCACTACCGTCACTTCGTGAAAACAGCGACGAATTGTTTGCACAAAAAAGAACATAGTTGACAAAGTAAGATCAAAATTATGAAATGAAACAGGAACCTACTGGAAAGCATAGCTTGTTTTTGTAGGTTCCCAAGAATAAATATAATATGAACATTATTTTCATAAATCATTTTTAAGTGTCTTAATAATCACAGTTAGTCTGTTGAGAGCCAGAAGGGCATTAGCTCGTCAGTTATTTGTAAAAGTAAGTGAACAAGCACGCTTTTTTTGATTTATTTGGTATAAATTATCAACATGTAAAGTTCAAGAACTTGTGAACATTGGCCACATGCTGGATATGAGGCTAGAGCAGAGGCCAGTCAGTGACCTCATGCATGGCATGATTTGTTGGTATGTTGCTTAGCAACCATAAGTGTGTGATGTTGGAGTTTCATAGGTCCTGATGTATTCCATCACAGAAAAACAACACCTGCGGCATATGTATTCTGGGATGCGTTGCAGGCAGGCACAAACATTTCTTATGACTCTGTCCTATACAAAGGTGCATGTTTTCTGGTTGTCCATCCTTCTGTCTATCTGTCCGTGTAAAACTGTACTGTAAATTACCTCATGAATTTGAATAAACAACATGAGCTTTAAACCCTTCCTCAGAGTCTCAGCCCCATATCTTGACATTAGTATTCGAGTTAATACCATGTTATTTTGAGCAGGTTAAAAACTCGATAAACATTGCTCAATTCTAGAGATAATCACTTATGATTATCTTTAACCTGCCAAATGAACAGTAGGATTTCTATTTCTAGATTAACTTTCATGCATTGTTGCATTCATGAATACTGATAATTCATGTGTAATTACACTCTTTCAGTTATTATAGCTTCTGTATTTATTTAGCTATGCATTAAGTATATCTATAAAGTGCTTTAATAGAGATATTGTATTAAGCGCTATATTAAAGGCAACTCTTATGCAAATATTAATCTGGATTTAAACCAAGGCAATGATAGCACTGATTTTAAATGTTATAGCATCATACTGATTTTGAATCACACTAAAATACAATATGTGTGCAGCATTGTGAGCATATTTTCTGAAGTCAAGCATTTTCTTGTAGCATTGAATCAAGAAATATATACGGCACAGCAAACGTCAGTGTACATGAATTGTGCTTGTTAAATTATGCCTTGGAGCAATTATGTTGAGGTTTGTGAAACTTCAACTGTTAGGCCTTCATGTATGATTATTGCTACATGTATGCATCAAAATGGTGGATTCTAAAGAGAAAAGCACTAAATCTGATGAACCATACCCCACGGCAAACATCAATCGCCTCAAATGTATTTCATTGATTCATTATACATTACGTTACAATGTCACTGAGAAATATATAAGCGTGAAAAGCATACAATATGTTGTTTGAACAAGTTTTCTCTGGCTGTATGGATTTAGAAGTAGAAGACGGAAAAAGAGAAAGGATTGTGAACCTCTGCAGTCATTCAAACCTTAAAGCTACTGTTTCTTGTCGATTTCACAGACTGCATGTGACCTATCGATCAGCTCACTCTATGCTTGTGCATTTTGAAGTTGTATCTTTCTCTCGCCTCTCTCCCTTCCTTCCCCTTGTTTTTCTCTCTCTCTCTCCTCTTATCCACTTCTTTATTGATCAATCTTGCTATGCATTTGCATTTTGAAGTTGTCTTCTCTACCTTCCTCTCATTTTCCCTCTCTCTCTAACCATGGACCTACATGTAGTACTACAAATCTGTAGGAGGTATATACTCTTTCTCTCTTTCTCTCTTTCTCTCTCTCTCTCTCTCTCTCTCTCTCTCTCTCTCTCTCTCTCTCTCTCTCCCTCTCTCTCTTTTTGATAAGGCCCCCTTCACCACAGTAGTTTGATTGTACGTGTCGTGGAATAATTTAGCAAGTGAGTATGTGTGTACCTGCATGACTGAGAGGAATAAGGGGAGAGATACTTGTACAAAAAATGGAGTTATGCATTCAAGGAAGGCTCCGGGCAGAAATATGTGAAGTATAGGAATCTCACATCTAGAAAATATATTGATTTCATTCGGTTTTGTTTTTCTTGCATCGACTGATCCTAGTGTTTCAGTTGCAAGAGATTTCCACCATCAGATACTCTGTCACAAAGAAAAAGGATCTATCTATACACTCTCCTATTTCAACATAGGAAAATGTGTAGTGAACCATGCACAGCCTGTGAAAGCAGCTGTCAGAAAGCCTTGCCATAATTTGAGTTTCTTGACTTGAGAACATCCACTAACTGTTTAAAACTGACAATTAGACAGCATTGTCTTATGGAAATAAATAAGATCATTCTCATTTAATCAAACATGTCATCCTTGCAATTGAACATCCATTATATAAATGGCGACTGGCTGGAATGCTCCCCAGGGAGTTGAAAATGTGCATACATTGTGTGCGGGTAAGCCTGAATCTGATGACCGGGGTAATAATATATATGTAAAGTGCTAAGGCACATCGTCGGATCGATGTATTGAGCGCTATATAAACAAGGAATATTATTATTATTATTATTATGAAA
Organism: Strongylocentrotus droebachiensis; assembly: GCA_035222895.1. Lineage (NCBI taxonomy): Eukaryota > Metazoa > Echinodermata > Echinoidea > Camarodonta > Strongylocentrotidae > Strongylocentrotus > Strongylocentrotus droebachiensis. The sequence continues at coordinate 124,846 of JAVYIG010004527.1, read as the reverse complement.
AATATAGTAAAGGAGTGCCATGTCGGGGAGGGAGGGTGTAAGATACTTATTACAGTGTAGGTCTATTATCTTTTTGAAGTTAATTGACTGCTAATAACGTTTTCAGAAGAGCAAAAGTCTTTTAACTCTCACTTAACTAGTACACTGCTCACACGTCACAAGCGTGTTATAAAGCCTATGCGTAACACACCTCCTGCCAATATGTGACCTTTCAAAATGATGATTTGCTAACTGAGCACTAAATTGAGCGCTAAGTGAACTTTCAGAATACCGTCCCAGGTATTTTATATTTTCTGTTCATCTTTGGCTTTGCTTTTTGGGCCATTCGAGTAAACACATTTTATTTTACACCTGATTAGAATTCTGGATATCTTCCTGTTTATTGACCATCTCTATTAGATTTGTAGTGAATGCCTTTCATAGGCTTGACTCCATGTGAATACAAAGTTGTAGATGAACTATCCCAATGGTATGATCATGGACCTAAGGGAGTCCATGGTATGATCAATTACAGAAATACTCCTTGTAAATAATGACAAAAAGTAAGAAAAGATTGCCTGTCATTTTACGATTGCTGGAAGTAAGGTATGAACAAGATGGTATTTTTGTGGAGGTCAGAAAACTAATATTTCTTTGTATTTGATGGCCAGGTTTATGTTTATGAGGTTAAAGTATTAGGTTTGTTTGTCTTTGGACCCCCTTGGCAGTTTTGTGTCCTCATTTGTGTATTGTTTCTTGGCTGTTTTATATATTGAGTTACCTTGGCAATATTATATGACCTGACTGGAGTAGAGTCAATGACCAACCTTTGACCCACTCGCTTTCTTACTTCCTTTTTTCTTTCTTCTCTCTCTCTCTCTCTCTCTCTCTCTCTCTCTCTCTCTCTCTCTCTCTCTCTCCCTCTCTCTCTCTCTCTCTCTCTCGTTTTATTTTTTGTATGTATCACTGTAGCAATGCTAGGCTCTTACTTTTGTTAGATTTGGGAAATACAGGTACATGTAAATGTGTGATGACTTTTAAAATTGATGATACCTTTTCCTAAATCGCAAAACAAGAATTTGTGAATTTAGACTTTCTCAAATATAAATTAACTCTGTTAACGCCCTCTAGCTGTCAGCAAATGATATGTCAAAATGCATCTGGAAAAAAAGGATTGAAAGTTACATATTTGATATCAGATAAATACTCAAAATCTTTACTCTACATATAGTCAGGTGGCTTAGCGTCGAATTTATCGATTATCGTTACTTGCCGGATAAAAGCACCATTTTTGGTACAGGGCTACCTTAGGACTTACTTAACGATATTAGGCTAGGAGCTCCCGGCAAAAAAATCATTTAAGGGTATGAGGGGCGGGGGCGTCTTTTTGGGGCCCAAATTTGTTTTATAACATTGATTTGTTGTTGTACAAATGCCATTTTTGGTACAGGGCTTCCTTAGGACCTACTGAACGATATTAGGGTGGGAGCCCCCAGTAAAAATATCATATAAGGGTGTGGGCGGGGGCGTGGCCTCGTAGCCCCCAAATAATTTAGAAGGTAATATAACATTTATTTGTTGTTGTACAAATGCACTTTTTGGTACAGAGCTTCCTAAGGACCTACTAAACGATATAAGGGTAGGAGCCCCCAGCAAGAATATCATATATGGGTGTGGGGCGGGGGCATCGCTTCGTAGCCCCCCAAATAATTTAGAAGGTAATATAACATTTATTTGTTGTTGTTACAATTTCCACTTTTGGTACAAGGCTTCCTTAATACCTACTGAACGATATTAGGGTAGGAGCCCCCGGCAAGAATATGATATAATGGTGTGGGACAGGGGCGTCGCCTTGTAGTCCACAACTAATGTGTAAGGTAATATAACATTGATTTGTTGTTGAACAAACGCCATGGGCCCCCAATCACCCGTATATGAATATGTATGCCGGGGCTCCTACCTTACCATCATTCAGCAGGTCCGAATGAAGCCCTGAACCAAAAATGGCGTTTGTACAACAGCAAATCAATGTTTCATTACATTACAAATTATTTGTGGACTACGAGGCGGCGCACCTGTCCCACACCCTTATATGATATACTTGCCGGGGGCTCCTACCCTGATATCGTTCAGTAGGTCCTAAGGAAGCCCTGTACGAAAAATGACATTTGTACAACAACAAATAAATGTTATATTACCTTCTAAATTATTTGGGGGCTACGAAGCGACGCCCCCGCCCTACACCCTAATATGATATTCTTGCCGGGGGCTCCTACCCTAATATCATTCAGTAGGTCCTAAGTATTAAGCCCTGTACCAAAAATGGCATTTTTACAACAACATATAAATGTTATATTACCTTCTAAATTATTTGGGGGCTACGAGGCTACACCCCCGCCCCACGCCCTCATATGATATTTTTTACGGGGGCTCCTACCCTAATATCGTTCAGGAGGTCCTAAGAATGCCCTGTATCAGAAATGGCATTTGTACAATAACAAATCAATGTTATATAATTATTTGGGGGCTCCAAAAGACGCCCCCGCCCCCACACTCTTAAATTGAAATTTTTGCCGGGGGCTCCTAGCCTAATATCATTTAGTAGGTCCTAAGGGAGCCCTGTACCAAAAATGGTGCTTTTATCCGGTAAGTAATGAAAATTTCACTAAGCCACCTGACTAATATTGTTATGCATTAAAAGGGAGAACAAAATTCTCTTCCGATTCTAAATTCCACATGGTGATTATTTCATTGTGTAATACTCGCTGTGCAATATTTAGTGAACAGAGACTGGTCAAGAATATTGAGGGATAAAATTAAAATTTCTCGGTCTAGCAGGGATTGATCCTGACAAATTTTATCTTCAGAGACATCTCTTGAATTCTTTTCTATGCCAAACTACATCTTCAGATTTCGATCTTGTTTCATTTCATCCTCCAGGCTTACTGGTCCATAATTCATACTATTTTTTTCTCCATCAGTTGCGAAAGGTGAGGTAAATTGCAAGTTGAATCTCTTCATGCCCCCAAGAAAAAGATATGAAATTACCTTTCAATATCGACTTAGACTGCAAAGGTCAAAGTGAACAATCTTTAGGCAGACAAAGTGCTATTTTTGGATTGACAAAACCAACAATAATCTTTTTCTTTGAAATTGTCTCTCACAGAGGGCAGGCTATCTCCCAAAGGGGTTCGTGCATACTTTCTGTCACAGTCAATCATGAGTTGGTGTTAATACCTTAACGTCAGATAGCAATTCATGATATATGTGTACTATTCTTCTCTCTAATGTTTTCCTTTTAGTATAGTTGCTGTCATGATACCTTTTTACAGGCTTAACACAAATGTGATTATAATAATAATAATAATAATATGTCTTGTTTACCCAGGGTAGCCTCATCAGTATTAATACTGTTCTCCCTGAGGGCCCTGCAATCATATTATTACCCCGGTCATCGGATTCAGGCTTACCTGCACACAATGTATGCACATTCTCCACTCCCTGGGGAGCATTCCAGCCAGTGCATCATTTTTAAAAGCGCACACTTGCTAATCTAAGCACATATTAGCTTTCGCATCCTACCGGGTACCCATTTAACACCTGGGTGGAGAGTGGCAAATGTAGATCAATGTCTTGCCAAAGGACATTAGGGGTTTTTCGTTTGTCACGTCGACATAGTCGACGTCAAATATGTGACGTCATTTCGGCGATCTGCGCATGCGTCGGGTCGTCTGGCGTCGTCAGGCCATATTTGCGAACCCGTTCATCAATGATTTGAGGTTCGTCAGAAAACTAGTGACCCGTCGTCAGAATGACGTCATCTTGCTACATCGCAGCGTAAATCAGAAAGTAAAAACAGAAAGAGAAAGTGATAGAATGATTAAAAAAACAAAGAATAACTTAAGAAAACGTGATAGAAGAAAAAAACAAAGCATAACATAAGGAAAGACAGAAAAAGAAAGTGATAGAATAATAAAAGCAAAGAATAACATAAGAGAAGGTGAAAAAAGGGAAAAAACAAAGAATAACATAAGGAAAGACATAAAGAGAAGGTGAAAGAAGGAAACAAACAAAGAATAACATAAGAGAAGATGAAAGAAGGAAGAAACAAAGAATAACATAAGGAAAGAAGGGAAAAACAAAGAATAACATAAGGAAAGACAAAAAGAGAAAGTGAAGGAAGGAAAAAACAAAGAAAAACATAAGGAAAGACAGAAAGAAAAGGTGAAAGAAGGACAAAACAAAGAATAACATAAGGAAAGACAGGTGAAAGAAGGAAAAAACAAAGAACAACATAAGGAAATACAAAAAGAGAAAGTGATAGAATGATAAAAACAAAGAATAACATAAGAGAAGATGAAAGAAGGAAGAAACGAAGAATAACATAAGGAAAGACTGAAGAGAAAGTGAAAGAAGGAAAAAACAAAGAATAACATAAGGAAAGACTGAAGAGAAAGTGAAAGAAGGAAAAAACAAAGAATAACATAAGGAAAGACAGAAAGAGAAGGTGAAAGAAGAAAAAAACAAAGAATAACATAAGGAAAGACAAGAAGAGAAGGTGAAAGAAGGAAAAAACAAAGAATAACATAAGGAAATACAAAAAGAGAAAGTGATAGAATGATAAAAACAAAGAATAACATAAGAGAAGATGATAGAAGGAAGAAACAAAGAATAATATGAGGAAAGACAGAAAGAAAATTGATAGAATGATAACAACAAAAACATTAGGAAAGACAGAAAGAGAAAATGATAAAGAATAGACAATGGAAAGATAGAAGAGAAGATGAAAGAAGGAAAAACAAAGAATAACATAAGGAAAATAGAGAGAGTATAATAGAATAATAAACGAAGAACAAAATAAGAAGTGAAAGAAGGAGAAATTGAATAAGCGCGTGCGGGGGGCATTACGTCATCGTGTAGAGAACGGGTGTCGACTTAAAACGAAAAGGGTTATAAGGTAGTGAACAGGACGGGTGTCTGACGCCAATTCGCATCGTTAGAGGACGTGAACGCCGTCCTCGTCCACACAAACGAAAAGCCCCTATTAGTGCCGCGGTGGGACTTGAACCGCTGACCTTGTGATCCACAGTCCGGTGACATATCCACTCATCCACGACACCTATTGAATCAGACCTATTGAAGTCCACCTCAAAAATAAATGCCAAACCACCTTCTGAATAGTTTTCTTACTATGTATGGACAGAGTAGTGACTCTTTTCATAGTTTATGTAAGGATAAAAGGCAATAAATTGGTGATGATTGTCAAAATGACTGGCATGAACATAATTATGTTCTATATTTGAATGCATGAATGATGCTACACAAAAAGACAATACAAATCAAGATATTTGTTAAGAAATAAAAACTTGTGTATGATTTTGCAACCAAAAACCATCAACAAACTCAATAAACAATACTAAAGGAGGAATAAACTACTTGTTTCAGAAGAAATAATGACTTGCATTTGTATGGCATCATAAAACATGAGAAGTTAGGATTAAGAGGTTTTATGTGTATTTATTTATTATCACCTTCTTAATTACGATTGTAGCTTGTGGAGATTATAAAGCCAAGATGGTGCATGCTATATAAAGGCCTTACTTCATGCATTGTATACATTGATATCCTTCAGCCTGTCAGGAATCAATTAGACAACACAAGAATACAATGTCTGCCCATATGTATATTTCCATATTTAAAAAGTGTATTGGGTACTTTATGGATTTCCATAGAGAGCCTCAGTGCGATGCTTCACAGTGGAAAGGGCATGATATAAATCTTAATCACACATTTATGCAAGGGAATCAAATAAAAGCCATTAAGCAGCTCAATGCACCCCCATGCACTTCCTTAGCTAGCCTGAAAATGTAATAACCGAGATGATATTCATTTGGTCCGCACTATCTCTCAGGATATAAATAGTCTGCTTTCCAAATATTGACCAACTTTGATACAATAATATAGTGTGAGTACAAGGTCGAGATAAATCTATAAAGATATGCTGCCATGGGATGGATGAAGTACTGTGATAAATAAACATGTTCTTGGGATAAGGAGACGAGCTTGTTTAAAGGCACTGTCTTCTGTATATTAATATCTGGCCCTTGTACTGACAAAGTATACATATTCAAAGTCATAATCTTACAAATTTGATGTAGAATGCTTCAAAGTACAAATAAATAATGAGTATATATTTTTCATTTCAGATAAACAGTGTTGAATATTAGTAAGGAGATCGATCAAGCTAGTGTAAAGGTACTTATTTACTGCTAGCGTATTTGCTTGTGCATAGACCTGGTACTTAAAAATCATAAAAATATGTTTCCTTTAGTAAGAATCTTAAGAGTAAGAGAAGTTCAGTGGAGGAATGAAATAATTGTTCGCAACATAGTTACTCATTAATACAATGATAGGCATCATCTTTACTTTTAATCAATTTTTCTTAGTATTTCTAAAATCTTTTAGGATTGTCGATCATAAGGTCCGCGGTTCAAGTCCAGCCATGGCATTAATGTCCTTTGGCAAGACATTGATCTACATTTGCCACACTCAACCCAAGTGATGTAAATCGGTACCTGGCAGGAATTAATTCTTTGAAACGCTAGAGCGCTGTAATGGCAGCCGTGCTAATTAACCCAGGGTAATAATCGGGAGTGTATTATATAAATATGTCCGCAAAGAGAACATGTCATGATCTTTAAAAGCGATAAAGATACACATCTACAGATCATGTTGCACACATTTCTTTGAGCCAAACCACATGTACATGTAAATGATAAAAAAAAAAATTTGTTTGAGTCAACATTGTGTATTTGCATTATAAAGTACACATTCTCTGTTACAACTGTGTGAGAGTTAAACATTGTCTTAAGAAACATCAGTATTGTCAAAACGTGTCTTTTAGAAACGTGATGATATGTTCCAAATATATCCAAAAGCCGATCTACCCTGAATCTATTTGCCACAAACAACTTGGTGGCTTGTACCGCAGAGCAACAAATATATCCCAAGTCTCATGTAGCGCCTTACAAACTGAGTGAGAAAAGAATATTTGCCCAAATATCTCCTTACTTCAAAACCAACCCTGATACCACCAGAATTTGAAACTGATCCAAAGGCATATGCAAAGAATGAGAAATGGAATTTTTTGCCAAGACCAAGAAACGTTTTGCCTTCCTATATCTCCACTTTGATACGTCAAGCTAAGAACATGCCTTATGCCTCATACAAATACAAATTCACATCAGCCTGTGTTTACTTGTTGTAACAGTATCATGGCCTGGAGCCCTTTCAATGGAGATACATCGTATAGAGCCCGCTAATAAGTTCATTTCTGCCACAGCATGTCTTGTTGAAACAGTTATTAGTATCGCTCATTATTATATCAGCCCTCCCAAGGTCACTTTTTGTGTCGGTGTTTGGACTTGATGTATAACGAATCCTTTATCGGGCACAGAAGATATCATTCACTTTTTAATTTCCTGTCATAAGTCAAAGTCAGTTGACTTACATTTTTTCCAATGCCATTGTGTATACAATTTGGGAGTACTCTAACAGTGAAAAGTTACATTTTGAGACCAATTAATGGGCTGGAATATACTATACAAACATTCTATACAATTTTAATGTAATTGTAAGAATGTGTTAGGTACATGTTATCTGTCAAAAATTAATAACCCAAAACTATAAATGTTGGAATTTTAGGTAGGTACTAAGTTTAATTTTCTTTCTCCTTTGCATGTTATGACTGCTAGGGAGAAGATTAAGAGGATATTCAATAGTTTGAGAGGAAGAGAAAACAGAGTAATATACATGTAGGGGAGCTAGAGAGAGATAGAGAGAGGGAGAGAATTAGATGTAGAGATATGGGAATGAAAGAGAGAGGGATATGGGGGAGAGAGAGAATTAGATGTAAAGATATGGGGAATGAAAGAGAGAAAGAGAGAGAGATAGAGAGAGGAAGAGAATTAGATGTAGAGATATGGGAATGAAAGAGAGAGGGATATGGGGGAGATGAAAAGAGCAAAGTAATACGAGGAGGGAGAGAGAGAGAAAGGGAGAGAAAAAGAAATAGATAGAGAGAGAAAGAGAGCAAGGTGAAATATGATGAATAACTTACAAGTAACACAGTAGAAGAATTTGTAAGAGGCATGCTGTCTCTGCCAAGGCTAAGGCGAAGCTGTCAAGTGTATAAGGGGCTGATGGAACGCTTTCTTTAATCCTGCTAAAATGTTTGCCTGGCTGCGTCGGCGCATATCCGATCTGTATCATTTAGGATATTGCAATGAGGCTCTTAAAACCTTTCCAAGAGGACGGAAGGCAGGCATTTGCAAGTAACAACATCTCTGGGATAGGCTCTCAGATAGTGAGTGCAAACACATCCTCTTCTTGGAATGTAGTTTATCTTTCTCGACCCTTGACCCTCGTAGTCAAGGTTAGAATGGTAAAAAGGCCAAGGGGTCAGGTGATTTTGTTTTCTACTTCTATACATTGTAGAAACAGTTTTTATCTCTTTCACTTTGTGTCTTTTAACTTACGCTTAGAGTTGGAAAAAAGGATGTAATCTTGTGAAAATGCTTGCTGATGTTACATTGAAAATATCCCTAAAGAGTGATAATTTTTTCCCACCTCACATTAACATTAAACATCAGTTTCCTTTTTTCAAATTCTGAAATATTCTGCCATGTATCGATGGACAAATGAGGTACAAAAACTAAAGCTAAAAACAGTGGCCTAGAGCTTTCAAAAATAAAAAAAATGTTTTTGAAACACTAAGTTAAATCGTCCTTGAGATGTATAGTTTCCTTCCAGTATTTCATGTGTAATTAAACAATAAGGGTATTAACATAACATTAGCATTACATCCTCTTTGCATTCAAGCCGAATGACTTTGTACTTCTTTCTTCACTTACAATCTGTAAATAGCTGTTGCATATATATGCTTACATAATGCACTTGGAGAAAATAAACAATGTTGTCAATCCATTGCTGCAATGTTTATATCTCCTTGTCAAAGTTGACAAGTTAACCTAGGTTAGAATGCTCCTCCTCTGATCATATTGAAAGTGCACAGGCTAAGTGCTTTTAGGCATCAATAATATCTTAAGCTGAATAACAGCAAATAGGTCGTTCTGTTAACTGAGTATGTTGACTTACCACCTTCTGCATCTGAAACTGACAGACTTCATCTTATGGTGGTGGGGGGGGGGGGGTGTATGCTAATTGCTTTTAGACATGAACAACATCAGCCTCTGAATCCCTAGCAAAGTGGTTGTTCTGTTTACAGATTATGTTGATATAGCACCTCCTGCCTCTCACTGAGGGGAGTCCATTGCTGCAGTCAGGACAAAGTGAACTTGTTGTTTACTAAGTGTGTTGACATAGCGCCTTCTGCCTCTCAGCTGCCTGAGTTGATGATAAGGCCTGGATGAACGATGCTAATTGTTTATCTGGTCTATTGACTTATTGCCTCCCTACGCTAACATGACAGGGTACATGCCATGCTTGAATTAACCTGGAGAAGGGGAGTGTACTATCTAACTTGGCACCTTCTTACCGAAGGTTGATGTTGATTTCTACACCAACCAAATTCCAAATATCAACTCTGGATCAAACTCTGGAACTCAGCTTAACACTAACCCTAGAGTGAACTCAAAACCCTATTGCAACCCTAACCTTAACTTTGTATCTTTGATAAAGCCCTAGTTGTTGCCGGAGCATAAATATGTCAGAGCATGCTATTATGCTGCTCGATGTCAGTTGAGAAGAAGTATTCAATTTTACAGAACATGACTGTAATGCCTACATTGTAGTTTAGTGTTATATTTTGAAGTGGAAGGCCATGGGTATGGAGACTTAAGTTACACTAAAATTTCAAACACTTTGCGAATTTGTAATCTTAGGAAGATGTGAAATTAGTCTGTATAAGAAGGGCACACAATAGTACACACACACACTTTCTCTCTCTCTCTATCTCTTTCTCTCTTTATGGACACATCACTTATCGGAGTTGTTATCCATCTCTTCTTGTTAAAACCAAACAGGGATCTCGACCATAAAGCCGAACACTTACACAAATTCTTCCACAATTATTGTTTTGTACATAACCTTAGATCTCTAAAAAATATCAGTCATTACATGTACATGTATAATGTAATGTAACAGTATTTGTACTATGTACACTGTACCTTACAGGATGCTCATTAGTATATACTGATTCAAAAACAAAAATCAAATTTAATTTAATCTAATCTAAACACCAAATACATTGTACATGTACTAAATGATTGGTTAGTAATGCATCATTGATCACATCACATTTATGAAATATTATATATTATGGGAATTAATTAATATATCTTCTTCTAAGAGTAGAATAATGGGTAAATATCTACATCTTGCATTAATTTTTTAGACATTTAAAAAAATAGAAACACATCATTAGTGCCAACCCTGAGTTGATGAATTTCATATTACACAAAAATCTCTTGCTTCAGGTCAGGATTGTCATATTCGTCACTTGGCCCAAATAAAAATAGAGCTGTCACTTTCAGTCTGTCCATGGAATTGAGATGACATCTTCATGTAATTCTCAGCAACTTGCATTTGATTAGGAACAGTCCACTCACAGCTAGCCTTTATTTGCAGACCCTCTTCTAGCTTGGGTGAGGATTCACATTTAGAAGGTAACATAGCTATTGCATGTTGGTAGTCTTCTTACTTCAGACTCATTGAGAGGGAAAACAAAATACTCTCAGCAATTTTTATTTTCTTAGCACTGTCTGATAGAAAAGGAAGACGGTCTCATAGTAGAGACAATGTGTTATGTATCCTGTAGCATTGCATTGAACATTAATGAAATGAAATTTTGAATATGAATTTCAGAGACACCATGAATTATCATGATAAAAGTTCTAGTTTCTTCTCCCATCCATTTCCTCATCTATTACCTCATCTATTAACATGCAAATAGTGAATGCCCATGAGTTTGTTATACAGGTATGATCTATCACACTCGATTTGAGGATGTGTACAATTTACACACATTTAATTCTTATTTTTTAATCAGTACTAACTGCTCTTGGTGAACATAACAGTATATTTAAGTATATATCAGTAAAACAAATTGATTGCATTCTAATGTTTAGCAGCTAACCTTCCAAACTTATGCCTTATCTTCGCAAAGTTTTGTCTTAAAAAGGGTATCTGTTATGTGATGACACAGCATTGATCAAAAGATCTTTGTATTAATCAGTTCAACTACTTCAGAGGTTACAGCAATCGTACCCAGCACAAGAGTCACTTTACACACCAGATTCAATTGGCACTTCATTAATGGGTGCCATTAAACGACATCAATACATCGGGGAGGTTAGAGAGCTTAAGTAGCAAGGGGCATGTACTCACTGGATGATCATTGAGAATGAGATACAAAGCAGGGAGGACAGACATGATGCGTGCATGCACAGTAACTAGAAAGAACATAATATTTAAAAGATAATGGTAGTGAGAACTTCCTTTTCTGGAAAGGACTGATTGTCGAATCAGTCGTGCATACATGTATTTGTGGTGGTGTATATTTGCCTTAAAAGCCCTATAATTTGATTTAAATGTTCAGTCAATACAAATGAACTTTTGTAATGTAATCTATCTGTACAGTTGTATAAAGCAACACAAGTTTAATATGTAGCTGTATTTTGTGAAAGAAATCACCCACCATATATTTCATATCAAGTCATAATTTGTATTACCCTCTTACAAGATATCTTTCTTCTCTTTGCTTCTCTCTTTCATATTTGCTCCTGGTGGCTACCTTACTTTTGTGCTTTGCATGTCAATAGGTAAGTCTTTTTGGTTTGAATCTTACATTTCATGATTTGTGAGATCTTTTCTGCAGATTTGACAACATAATTGCAAAGTCTCTGAAACATGAGCCTCAGGCAATTTCGGTAGCTGTGTAATTCACCTATGGGGATGTTTAAACGTTACAATCACTAATTCCATGATCCAAACATGATTTCAGTAGCCATGTAAGTCACCTATGGGGATGTTTAAACGTTACAATCACTAATTCCATGATCCAAACATGATTTCAGTAGCCATGTAAGTCACCTATGGAGATGTTTAAACGTTACAATCACTAGGCGATACAATAGAGTTTGGATATTGCCATCAAATTGATTTCTTAGGTCTTTGTGATACATGTATTTTGTTGATGTTTTGCCAAGATATAGTACTCAAATAATATTTTGTATCACTTGGTTAGATAGAAGGAAATACAAGAAAAATTGAAGTGGGATAATGTAAGAATAAAAAAGAGGAAGAAAGGTGTACATATGAAATGAAAATAAGCTGCATATTAATATATGTTGATTATGAAATGACATCAGGAAGGGATAGTAAAGAGAGAGAGAGGGGGGGGGGGGGAGAGAATAAAGTGACATACATGTAGAGGGAGAGATAGAGAGAGAGAAGGTGAAACAGCGAGAGAGAGAGAGAGAGAGAGAGGGGCGGGTGAGAGAAATAACAATAGATCAATCAAGATTGAAACAACTTAATATCTACTGAAGATTATCTTTTGACATGCCCATTCTGTCTGTTCTGTCTTAATACAACTAGTGTTCACCATAGCAAGGTAATTTATTATTTTGCTATTTTGTGTCCCTTAACCTAACAAATAATGGAGTTCTGAAAGTATATTGACACACATTGTGTCATTTCACTTCAGCTCCTATATGTGACCCGGCACCACAAAACCAACAAAAAGTCGCAACCAGCGATTCTCCGTAATCAGCTAAAATGTCAATTTAGGTGAAAAAAAATAGATTTTTGTTTTTTTGCATTTTCTGAAAGAGTGGTCTTTTCTGTACCTAGTATCAAAATTTGGAAGTCTAAAACATAGTAGAAGATGTGTTTTAAACGGTTTTTCTAGACCAGTTTTTTTCGCACAGCCTTCGGTCTCTTCCAAAATTTGATCACTTTTCCCGAGCGAAATTATCGTAGTCCGGAAATGGTCGGTCGTTGCTAACGGGTCGTGCTACGCGGGCTGTGATTGGTCCGTTATAGCAATCAGTGCGGCACGCCATTTTGTTTGTATCCGCTTTCACATCCGAGTTCCAGATTTGCGTTCGTCTTATATTCTCCGTTAACGACTTCGACTAGCTTGATTGTACATCACATATCCAGAATTTGTTGATCAAGAGTAGACCTAAGAACATTATTATATTTTATACATTTGAGAGTGACAAGTTGCGAAAAAGTCTACAACGTCGTTACAATGCCAGGTTTTGTACGTGAGCAGAGCCGTGAGATGGTACCGGGGTGCACCAACGCAGATGCCCGGGTAGCTCGGGCGGTCAACGAAGCGATGATGCGGGGGCTAGCTGCGGGGGATCAGGCTAACCTTACAGCTTTGCTTACTGAACACTTCGGGCAAGACAGCGACGAGAGAATTCCTGATAATGTGGTTACAAATAATTGCCCAGATGTATACAAAACAAGATAGGTGACAAGCAGTGTTATGTAAGGGGGAACAAAAAGACTCCGGGTCCACCATGAATAGGCATTGTCTAGTGCAGGTGTCTCGGCACTATGTTGCAGTTCACTTAATCTGTCCAATTACAACTCTATACATTTACAACATAATAACTTTTGAAAGACTTAAGTCCACACATTGAAACCTCAGAAACATAATGAACAGACTATGTTTGACCATCAGGCCAAATTTCAGCCTAATCTGAAAATCTCTTCATAGTGGTTGCTATGGCCTTTTGATTTACCCTTCTATTGATTTCCCTGTGGTTTGCTTGCTCCGCATGCTTGAATAGCCCCAAACTTTAAAGCTCTCTTTCTCACAATTTAATACCAGTAACCTCCCTCACCAGCTCTTTTCATTCACTAAATTGAAAGGGTTAGGAAGCTTCAATTCGGACAAGCAATATACCATTTTAATGAGGAGAACTTCTTCTTTCATAATCAGATGAAATCAGGAAAATAATTTTTTGCGACTTTTTGGTGGTTTTGTGGTGCCGGGTCACATATGGCTATTCACATCATACAGTGATCAGATATACTCAAATTTTTACTTTTAGTCCATAACATATTTGACAAAAAACATCTAGGACTTGCTGGTAACATGTCCGTCTGCATGTCTTCCTTGTACCATCCTTTGTGCTCCATTCTACATGCTATTTCTGCAAAGGTAGCAGTGTTTTAAATTTCAAATGTTCCTCTAGCCTTACGGCAGCAATTACTTCTCTGCTACAACAGTCCCTTTTTTTGAAATAAATATTCATTTGATATTAAGTAACTCTGGCATCTGGAGTTGCATGCATGTAGCGTATTAAAGATTAATCCCCAATTCATGGGAGGGGGGAGGGGGGGGGGGTATTGCATGAGCACATGAAGCTGTCTGGATTCTCTTCCTCCTCCTAGTGCACCATCATGTTCAGAGCCATTAAGGAAAGTTAACCAAGATTAAGACTCTGGAAATAAAAGTCATGTCCTTTATGCTTGGCCTATTTTGTAAGATAATCCGTCTCAACGATTTTGTAATTTTTCTCTTGGTATTGGGAGAGGCTAGAATCTAGAACATGACTTCAATCAAGCAGAAGATCGACATAAAATGTGCCAGAAAATTTTAATAATGTGTGATGTGACTACCTACTGTATATCTTAAAGGGATCCGGTAACTTTGTCTCAGATTCTGAAACAAAATTCTGGATTTAGCTCATGATGCAATGATAATTATACACCTTTAGGTCAGTCAGGAACCCCATGACTTTTACAAGCCGATCGCCTGTCTGATTATCAAGATATTTATGATTGGAATTACAAATTTTGAAAACCGTTCGTCTGACGGTTTTCATAACACTACAGTCTATTGGGGAAACGAGTATGGTAAAACCGGTCAATCAAAGATATTTACTTTTTTGAGGTACTTCTTGATCATTTTGAAGCGCAATTTTTTTAGGGCTTCAATATTACACCATATCACAGACACTGATAACACGTAGGGCCGTGTATCTCAGATTTAACATTGTTAAACGATCCCTTTAAGACAAGATATATGATGATGGAAATTACTATTAAGAGAAATAGTACATTAACTCTTAGCATAGGAGGTAATACTCAGAATACTGCAATCTTCACTTGTCAGTTGATATTCGGGACAGCAATACAAACATTTAAATAATTTTGAGAATTGCAAAATCTACTAATTTTGAGTTTTGTTTTCAATTGAGAAGTGATTGTTTTTTGTGTTTTTTAAATTTGTTTTGTTTCAATAACATTGAAAAATATGGATGCCATTTTTAGATTTTGTCACTTCAAAATTTTGTCCTATGGGTTACAAAGTAGAGATCGTAAAATACATGTGCATCCTTTATTTATTTAGAGTCTTATATATTCAGTATAACATATTTTTCTTTTCATTATGCAGCCTATCTATCCTTCTTGATAAGATATACTGCTGTCATTTCTAAGAAGTGATGTCTACATTTATAGCACAAAATTGTAGATTTGGCAAACCAATTCTTGGGAGATTTTTCTTTGTACAATTATGGTAATGATATATCAAAATAGTAAGGGTCTTTGTACTGCATATTATATACACCTTTTTTTTTTTGGACAATGGTAAATTATTACTTTTTTAGATATATACAGTCAAACCTGCTTAAGTGACCACCTGTATATAAAAACCACCTGTCTACAAAGACCACATTTTTCGTTTCCCTTGAAAATGGTTTCTCATTGAAACATGTACATGTACTAAAGGAACCTGTACATAAAGAACACCTGCATATAAAGACTACTTTTCTTGACTCCCTTGGGTGGTCTTTATAGACAGGTTGCACTGTACTACATTTTCTTTAGAATCAAGTATACATTGTAATACCGCATGTTTTTAATCCTGTCTCCTGTTTCACATTCAACACACATGATACACTGAATCTAGGTTAATTATGATATATGGTGCCCGGAATCCTGAAAAAATAGATGTGACCAATGAAACCCGGTCATCTAAACAAGTGGAGTATTTTCCTTGGTATGGTTGCATATAGCATCCAATTCCCTTGATCAATACCAGTATTGAAGTTCCATTGTAGGATAGAATTTCTGAGCTAGAAACTATTGATGTGCTATTAGGAAAATACATTATAAATTAGGTTATACTGTCTGTGCCTCAAAATATGAAATAAAAGAGTAAAAGGGTGAGAAGACCAGAGGTTCTCACTCTTTATTTCTCTCTCTTTATTTCTCTCTCTCTCTCTCTCTCTCTCTCTCTCTCTATCTCTATCTCTATCTCTCTCTCTCTCTTTCTTTCTCCTGGTCATCTCTGTATGTCACACTTTCTTTCCGTCTCTCTCCCTATCTTCTGTCTATCTTTCTCTCCCTGTCTCGTTCACTTTCTCATTCTCAGTGTCTGCCTTGAACTATCTTTCTCTATCTTTATCATCCCCCCCCCCCCCTCTTTCTGTCTCATCTCGATGTATCTCATTTTCTGTCTCTGTCTGTCTGTCTGTTTGTATTTCTCTCTTTCTTCTCTGTCTGTCTGTCTGTCTGTATGTCTCTCTCTCTCTCTCTCTCTCTCTGCCTTTCCCTTATGTTCCTGTGTCTATGGCTGTCTCTATGCCTTTGTATTTGGCTAGTTATCATCTCTCTCTCTCTCTCTCTTCCGCCCAGCCTGCAAGAGTGAAACTCTCAATCATCATATGTTCATATCACTCCTATATAATGATAATTAGGCCCATTGATTCATGCATTTTTCTCTTCCTATTTTTCCTGAAGTTTTGGCTCTTCTGTCCCTCAACCACCTCCCTCCACACTTTTAATACGTAAATTAGTACAGTCCACTTAACGTGGAGACTAATCCCCCATGGTTCCTGCTCCCCTCCCCCCCCCCCTCGGGTGGGCCCTTGCCCCCTTTTAGTGAACCAGTTTCTGCAGTGAGTTTCATGAAGTCCAATCACCGTTTTTTGTAGGCCAGACAATTATGACGGCCACTTCGATAACCACTTTGAAAAAAATCAGGCAACTCAGGATGGACATCAATGACTTCTAACCTGAAAGCACTCACATGGTTCTTTGGAAAGATTTAATCTGCCCATTTAGGTAGGCAAGCTTTCACCGCAAAAGAAGGAGAAAATAGCGAGCAATGTTCCCAGGAAAGCATGTCAGAAAACGTCAGTTGTGTCCATTATCAAACTGAATATAGAGGGTGGAAGTTTGAAATTGGAGGGATGGAAGCCTGGAAGAGATATTTGAGAATGAGAGAGAGACAGAGAGAGAGAGAGAGAGAGAGAGAGAGAGAAAAGAGTAGAGAAGCAAAGAAAAAGATAGTTATACAGTGGACATGTTCATGGTTGAAATGGAATAAAATCTTAAGCACTTGCAAAGTGGTCACATTCTTTACAACGACAAAGGAAATGTTTTTTTAAATAATTAATTCTGTGTTTTGTGATTCAAGACACTTAGCATCTAGAACGATTCCCTAATTTAATTTGGAAAGAGTGATAATCAATGATTTGCTCTGTAGTCTCTTATATTCAGCATGCACAGCATATATTTGTAGTTCTTTTCCATGCTTTCACATCATCTAATTTTAGTACTTAAAAGAAAAGGGGAAAAAAAGGAAAGAGGTTTTTGAGATGGCAGAGCTGGAGAAGTATGAGAGTTGAGAAAGGACGGACAATTATGTCATAGATAGATTATGAATATTGTACACAAATCGTCCCTATTTTCACGAAGTGACGGTAGTGAATGAAAATCGCATACAATTTGCGTGCAGATTTTCCTCACTACCGTCACTTCGTGAAAATAGGAACGAAATACAGTATATGTTTTAGAGGTTTAAGAATGGAGATGATAGCAAAAAACACAAGGATGTAAAGAAAAATATCCTTGACAAAATGTTGAAATAGCCATAGCACTTGTATAAGCTGAGGAAGGAGTCTTGAATTACAGACACGAGGCTTTGTTGAGAAGAGTACAGATCCTAGGGCTATACATGAAGAGATCAAGACGGTCCCCAGACGAATTGATGGATCTCAATTGTAAAAGACATCCAAGCAAACAAGAATAGTCTCTCTTAATAGGTAGCAATCAGACTCACCACTTACCTGTGAAATGCCAGCTTCATGCGCTCGATTGCTCGGCTCTTTCACTGGATTATGCCCCCTTAACAGCACCCCTGCTATTTTCTCAAAGTTTGATCACCAAATCGTGCCGAATTTCCTCTGATTGGGTCAAATATCCCTGCATTTCTTCACGACGACGCTTGTATTATGTTATGTATTCACGGGGAAACTGGCTCGTTTAACGCATGTTTTCGTTACAGGAGTAATGCGGGCAAAGCGAGAATGAGATTAATCTCCCTCTGGAGATAAAGGCATTACAGCATGGAGAGCAGGTGGAAAGAATTACAGTGTTTCAGGAGACATAAGATCAACATCAGCTTGATGTATTATATATCCAAGACAAGAAGATTGGAAAGCAGCTAGTTTTACAATTGATGGCAGTAGTTTAGATATTCAAAATATATAGAACAGTTCCTCTCAAACAAGAATTTACAAATTGGGCCATTTGTTAAACTTATTTTTACACCTTCTCCTTTCCCTCAGTATCGTCATTTCTCTGTTTTCTCTTGTTCCCTTTTTTGCTATCTTTTGTCTCAATTTCTCCATGAATACCTGCAAATTTGAAATAAAACAAATTTCCAACAATAAACAATACCTAATAATTATTTCCTGCTGTATTATCAGAATACAAATTAAGAAAGAGGTCTATAAAGAAGGAGAGAAGGTATGAGTGGGCTTTTTTTTAAAGTATGCTTTTGCAATTCCCTCAAAATAATGACCATAAGTGGAGAAAAAAGTGTCATGAATTGTTAAGATATTTCTCCATAGAGTACTCACATCTTGTGCATATTTGCTTAGCAGTGTTTGCATTTCATGTTCTTGAAAAGAAAATGCACTTTGATAATCATCTTTTTATGGTACTTGATCTCTTTATATGAAACGTCTTTACTTGATACGTTTCAAGCGCTGGCCGGATATTGCATATTTAGGAAACACTTTAGAGCATTCATATTGTAATTTGTTGTATATATACCCCAAGCTTTGGCTTACACTATCTGATGGATGTAGAAAGTAGTTTCTTTCTTAAGTACTTTATCCTGGCAAATTATTCCATGGAGGGTTAGACCTACTTGTTATTTGTATCAAATGTTTTCATGATAGGAACAATTCCTTTTCTTTCCAATGCATAGAATCTGGTTCAACCATAAGACATCTTGTGATAGTAATTTTTGCCAGAGGGGCACCCATGTCAATGTTAAAGAAGTATGGTCAATTTGTACCATTCTTAAGAGCATGCCATGAATCTAGCACTTAACATATCAAGGGATATTATATGCCACTAACACTGTAGACATTTTTTAGTAAGAGTTAAACAAGCAAAATTTTTACACTCTAACCAGGGATGTCAATTATTTTCCACCTTTTTAGAACTGCGCAAATTTTAATACATGTATTTATCAACTACAAAAATAGAACTATCTGATAATGATTTTGAGGCCTTATATAATATATAATTATAAATGATTATTCTAAAATTAAATTGGAGAAAGTAAGACACTGAATTTGAATTCATGCTATAATCATAATCTTTATATACATACATGTATGAAGCCCAAAGTCTGCACTGTTCTGCATTGGAACATAATGCAAGTGACATTATCTCCAACTCATATTTCTTATTTCATAGCTGTATAACCCCATTACCCTACTATCTGTAATGCAGCCCTACTGAATTATTGAACATTTCTCACCTACATCTTATTCCATTATCCCAATGGTCCAACGTCGGATTGAAATCCATTCCTGAAAAGGCCGCGAGGTTTCTATAATCAACGTGGACCGGTTTGCTCGACATGACAGGATTAGTAGGCTGATGTAGCATTAATTCTATTTGGACTACTCCTATAGTTTGGCTTGAGGGATGCCTGGTAATGCTATCCGGTCCGTCATCTGATTGTCTGGTATGCATCATTGAGTATATACCCCTTGGGGCGGGCAGGCAGGGGAAGTCTTATGAGGTGCAAGAATGCTTCATAGAAGACAATGACTTGTAACAGAAGAGGTCATGTATAACATAACCCGCTCTATTATTCTAAAGAAGTATTTATATATTCTTTTAATACAAAATGTGCAGTTTTTTAAAACCTTGTGCATATATAACTGCCTTTTGCATTGGACTGTGCACAAGGCAGACACAAATACAGCATTTATATCATATTCATCAAACAGCTTAATGATATGGTGTCAAAATTTGATCTGTTTCAAAATAATTCAATTTTCATCTAATTATTTAAAAATTATGGTATGTTCTTCTATTCTGTATGTTAATTTGTCATTTTGAACGAACAAAGGGATATACATTGTAATGATTTCTTTAAGAGGATTTAACCAGGATTTGAAATAAATCCATGAAAAGAGGATAAGATTAACGTAGATTCTTGTCCCAAATTTGTTTGCCTATGTTCAAGTAAACTATTTTATGTATATAAAGTGAAGAAATGATGTAATAATATTGTAGAAACTGAACACGGAAATACTTTCACAAATGGTATGAGTCCACATCCTCCTGGCTCCCAGCAGAGTATCCTCTACGTTCTTAAGGATCACCTGGTCTTGTGAAAACACATTGCTCTCTGGGGCACAATTCCGAAGATAAAGTTGGAAACGGTCATTTCCTCCATCCGAATGACCGGTCTGTTGGGAGGCTTGAGGTAGTGATGAGAGTAACCAGGCAGGAGGGGTTGCTAAGCAACAAGGAAGAGGGAACAAGGGGTGTTCAATCTCCCTTGAGACTCTGTGAAGGGACAGGTGGTAACTTGTGGAGGAGGAAATGAAAAGGAGTTCTTCTGATTGAGATTGGGTCAGTGACTACTTCTTACTGTATCATGGGTCATATTAGGTCTTCCTTGGCCACTGGCATATATACTTGTATTCTCTAAAGTTATTTGAAGTGACCCATTTTATTACATCGTCTATCAAAGGGAGAGTCAATATTGCCTTTTAAGAGAGAGAAACGTGTTAACTTGTATCATCATCATGCAGAGTTAGTGCCCTTCTGGCTCTCAATAAATAATATGTAAAAAGATACAGTCAGAAGAACTCGTCATCTGTTGAGAGGAGGAAGAGCATTCATTTTGTGTTATAGCATGAGTTAATGCCCTTCTTACTCATCAGCGTTTATCATCAGCGTTTAAAGGGATCGTTTAACAATGTTAAATCTGAGATACACGGCCCTACGTGTTATCAGTGTCTGTTATATGGTGTAATATTGAAGCCCTAAAAAAAATTGCGCTTCAAAATGATCAAGAAGTGGCTCAAAAAAGTAAAAATCTTTGAGTGACCGGTTTTACCATACTCGTTTTCCCCAATAGACTGTAGTGTTATGAAAACCGTCAGGCGAACGGTTTTCAAAACTTGTAATTCCAATCATAAATATCTTGATAATCAGACAGGCGATCGGCTTGTAAAAGTCATGGGGTTCCTGACTGACCTAAAGGTTTATAATTATCATTGCATCATGAGCTAAATCCAGAATTTTATTTCAGAATCTGAGACAAAGTTACCGGATCCCTTTAAAGTCCATTTGTCCCACTTTGTGGGCTTTCCTGTCTGTGGGATCCATATGACTGATACCCAATGTTTTGGCATCTTCTTCTATGGTTTCCCTCCAAGTTTTCCTGGGTCTCCCGCGGGGTCTTCTCCCGGTAAACAGAAAGTTTAGAGCCCTCTGGAGCCAGTGTGTTGCCTCTCTTCTTGCCACATGTCCAAACCTTCTAAGTCTATTCATCCTCATAACCTGTGCCACCCCCATCAATCCCATTGGTTGAAGGAGGACTTTGTTCTTCTTTCTCTCGTGAAGTGATACCCTGCGCATCCACCTCACCATCCTCATCTCAGCTTTCTCCATTCACTGTACACTGGATGATTTCAGCTTATAATATTTACTCTGCCTTTTCCTGTGGTAAAAATACATATTGTGCCTCCAAGATATTTGAAGTAATCGATTTAAGTATATCATCAATCTAAGGCCTAATGAATATGCATGAAGATACAATAAGAAGAAATATCTGTGATTGCTAATCTGTAATTAGGTGTACAGTTGGTCTGTAGAGACTCTAGAGAGCAAGATGGGCTTTTACTCGATATTAAGGTATTAAAGTATTTCTCCTAATGGAATATCAGATTATCCAGATTTGCTGATACTTTTTGTTACAGTTGTAGCCTTGCCTGATGTTCAAGCACATGATGGCTCCATTACCTACCCTCATTCCCGCCTTTACGTCCAGAAAGAATATTCCCTACAAGTTTCTTTTCGATGTATTGCACTCAGTACTCGTATCTGAAGCATCAAAGAAATCTATCAAAGAGAACTCAAATACATGATATTGATGGTGTCTACATTTTAAATTCCCTTTAACATGTGTTTATGAAGCAACTGTTATCTTCTATTTTGGATGATATGGATTGATGCTTGTCTCAGCCATTTGCTCCTTTTAATGTAACACTGTTGTTTGAACACTTTTTTTTGTCTTTGCTCACTTGTGTGAATCTGAGATTGTAGAATGTGTATGCTCGCTCATTTCTTGTTGACACTAATGCTATGGTTTGCTGTTAGCCATGCACATGACTTAACATTTCCACTGGAGGGAACGAACAAATTTGATACTTGTCGGTCGGTCGCCCCTGGATGTTGGCAAATCATTAGAGGAAGGATCATGGTTGGATATTGTGTTTGGTGGATCCTTCCTCTGTTGCTACAACTATGTACAGAGCCCTTGCTGGGGTTGTGTAATTTGTATGGTGGTGTTGAGCTGTGTTTACATGCATGGGTATGCAAGTAGGAGTAAAGTGGCAGGACGGTAAGATGCGTATGATGAATGAAGAGATGGAAAGAAGGAAAAATGGAAAGTATGAGGAAGATGGTTTATTCCATCAATATTGCTCATCTATTTATGCTTGACTTTTTCACATGTGTAATAAAAATGAAATTAGATTAAATGGAAAAAAAGAAAGATGATGAAGAAATGAAAAGGTGTAGAACATGTCTGATAGTGCTGATAATAGAGGTTATGAAGACGAATTCAATGTTTTAAGCGAGAAAAAAAAACATGTAAGAAAAGATGATAGACTATATGTGAATGAAAACAATGACAAGGGGGAAGATGGAAGAAATGGAAGAGCGACAATATTTTTACAAAAATTCCCTCATTCCAGCAGTAATTTGTTATACTAGTTCCACATATAATAAAGATAATTATCATACAGTATATATTATGCTATTATATTGTTCTATTATGATTATACTTTTGTACTATTATGAATATCATATTGTATTATATCCCTCATGTATAGTTGTTTGCATTGCGATTGTACAGAGCACGAAAAAGGTATAGACAAGTACTATCTTTCGATCTCAGGTCGAGATAGTACTTTTGTAAAGTAATTTTTTGCTGCTACCCCACTTGCCCACCCTTGCCCATTGAATACGCATAGCAAAGTAGGTTACGCGAAATGTCAAAGTCAATGTCAATGTCAAATGAGCGCGCATCAACTGTATTACATGTATGCATGTTGCGCTTTGTAAAATCTAGCTGAAGCTAAACTGTCTGCAGAATCAGTTCCTATTATTATGTAAAATTCACTTTAAATAGACCTTATTGCCGATGTGGGATATAAAACAAATATTAACCTCCTTTACTTGGGCAATGGATACAAACTATCATCGCCTCGGTGATCTCGGGGCTACCATCTTCCCTCGCCTTGCGGCTCGGGAAGATAGTAGCCCCGAGATCACCTCGGCGATGATAGTTTGTACCATTACCCTCGTAGTCGATTAATATTTGCTTACTATTGCACCTTTATGAATATCGTATTGTACTATTGCACCTTTATGAATATCATATTGTACTATTCTATCTCATAAAACTAGTTCTACATCTACCATAGATAATAATCTTTAGAACTTAACGCATTCTTCGAATATTTTGATTTCTAATTTTTACTTCCTTGACTGGTTAATACAAATCATGTCTCCTGGAATTATTTTGAACCAGTACACATGTGCACCATCTCCACAGACTTTGCTTGTTTGAAATGCCTATGTTAATGGATGCGATGGCAACTGCAGTAGCTACATGCAAAACGGCCCCTAAGCGTACTCACTTTAATATCTGTGTGTTTTAAGATACACATATATGAAGCATGATACATTAGTATCATTTCATTATTATGCAGCATTTTTCTTTGAAGGTCATTTAGCGCATCATCTACATGAGGCTTAAAGATAAAGTTGAGTTCTGGTCATGCGATTGTATTGTCAAAGAAATGGTGTGGAGTCGATCAGAAAAGGTTGATCATCTAGGATATAAGTATTTGTGTGTATTGCAAGGTTCTGGAATCATCAAAATGATAAGAAATTTGGCCAAGTCTTGGTAAAGTTACAAACACTGTACACAGAAAGATGTATATGGGTCTACACGAACACGTGGCGTAAAAATCCGTCCCAATTTTTACGATGTTACATGACATGTTTAGAATATGAAGGCATTTGAAGAGCCATGCTTTTCAGGGAACATGTTTTATCTGATGTTCGTCCACACTTGCATAATAACAATGATAACGCTCACAAATTATTTGTTCACCTCTGTCCCAGAACTCAACCTTCTCTTTAACCTCATCCTAATGAGGTCTGTGTCCTTAGAGAGTCCTATATTCATAACAGGACATGCATGCTTAGAGGTGTCATGGTCTAATGGATACATCATTGGTAGGATGCTAACGTTAATATGTTTGGATTGGCATGTGTGTGCTTGTAAAATGGCCCCTGGCTGGAATACTCCCCAGGGAGAGGGGAATGTGATTTATCATGTGTGGATTAGCAATTGAGTCAAATGAACGGGGTAATAATAATTAAATGTAAAGTGCTTAGAAACGTAGTTTTAAGCACTTTACAAATGTGACTATTATTATTATTGTTAGTATCACCTGATGAGAGCCAGAAGGGCATTATGAATGAATGAATGAATGAATGAATGAATGAATGAATGAATGAATGAATGAATGAATGAATGAATGAATGCATAAGTGAATGAATGAAAGAATAAGTGAATGAATGAATGAATGAATGAATGAATGAATGAATGAATGAATGTATGAATGAATGAATGAATGAATAAATAAATAAATGTATAAATAGATTAATGAATGAATAAATAAATGAATGTATAAATAGATTAATGAATGAATAAATAAATGAATGAATGGATAAGTGAATGATTGAAAGAATAAGTGAGTGAATGAATGAATGAATGAATAAATTAATGAATGAATGAGTAAATAAATGAAAAGTTGGATGGAATGTTGGATTGATGGAAAGATGAATGAATAAATGGATAAGTGAATGAATGAATGAATAAATGAATGAATGAATGTTGAATAAATGAATGAATGAGTAAATGAATGAAAAGGTGGATGGAATGTTGGATTGATGGAAAGATGAATGAATGAATGAATAAAACAAACTTTCCTAATTAAACCTGATCATAATGTCTTACAAATCATAAATACAATGCTTTAATCACAGAACACCACTAGATATAGCAAGATTGCCACTAGGGTGTGGCACCCTTATTAGCAACTTACTTTGAAATATAAGTGTATAACCTGTACACCCATTTGAGTTAAGTGCCTGTGCTGTCATCAGAAAATATATTCAAAGGCGCTTCACCTTTCTTTCCAATATTCATGTGATAATCATGCATTCAGTCCGGTGTGATAACCATCTGAGGTCTATATGGTTAGGGAGGGATTGAGGTATTCTTGATTAGAGATGTGGAGTCTAGATTAATGTGCTAATGAGTATACTCCATGGCTCCTAATTTGAGTATGGCATTTGGATATTGGTTTCAAATTCCATTTGTACTATTTCTAGCTTGAACCATAGCCATGTAAGTGAGTACATTTTTCATATTGTTTTGAAGAGGTCATTTTTTCAGTGACATCTTAGTTAAAGGTAATACAAAGTTTCGGGAAATTCGAAAATTGGATGGATAGTGATTCTTTACAATTTTGATATATTTGGATGCCCCTGTGGATGTATATAAGCACTAGAAATTTTAGCCCCTAAAATACTTCTGCTTTCGAGAAAAATTGAATATAAACATTTACCGGTGCTCCCGGTAAATTTTGATAAATTTCAAATAGCGCCTACGGCCGTACAATGGTAGTCGCGACCATGAAATCTCAGAATATGTAGTTGTAATATATAATTTTCAAACGGGAATAGCTAATCGGTCGATTTTAGTAAAGAAACATTGTTTTATAGCTTAATCAATATCTTGACCTTGAGAGGGAGCTATACTACATAAAGAGTTTATTATTTACAATTTCATAACTTAAGACTCGATTTCAACCGCGACAACGATCACTGAATATTGTAAGATCGCATAAGCTTCCAATATGTTCATTTGAACCAAATTCATGAACACATACCAAAACTTTGTATTACCTTTAAGTTTCGTATTTGTAAGCTGATAGCATTGTGCTCATTCTTGTTTATATGTATGTAAATTAATTCTAGTAAGTATTAAGAACTGCATATTTCTTTGTGACTCTTTTTTTGTATAGCTCCACTGCATAATTTGAAGATCAGATCATTGAACGATGCAGAAATTATCACTTTATGAAGGAAATTATTGAGTTGAATAATTTACTAAGAAGTGTAATAGCTTCCTTAATTTTGTCAAGCTTTTCTATTTATTTTGCTTATTGATTGGGATGAATTATCACATATAAAGAAAGCCAGACCAGCTTGATTGGATCCACTTTTTCTCTGGGAACATGAAATAAATGCCAAATATTTCATTAGAAATTGAGTAAATCCTCACATATAGGCCCTAGGCAGCTGCATTATGTACTTACCCAGCATTGAGAGTTGAGACTAAATTTCAAAAGACAAGCCTCGAGCTAGAAAAAGATCTTTAGGAACGATGTTTATGCATGGTTCTGTATAAGGTAAAAGATGGAAAATATGATACCTTTGAACATCAAAGTTACAAGGAGAGAGAGGAAAAGGAGCTGAGATTAAAGAGGAACAATGGTATATAATTGAATGGTTCCCAACCATCCTGAAAATCAGGGAAAACCCTGGAAAATAACATTATTTTTCAGGGAAACGTCAGGGAAGGTGATAAAAGGCACTCGCATCAGGGAAAATCAGGATATTTTATGGGCTCAAAAAGAAAGTAGTCAATATCTGGCTTAGTCTTGATACCAAGTGTAAAATGCCTGTTTTAATGATCCTAGTATTTTAAAGCTCCATCAGGGAAAAGCAGGGAAAAATCAAGGGATTTTCTTTTCAACAAATTCCAGAAAAATCCTGACTTACAAAGAACTAAAAGGAAAATGTCCCCAGGCAGAGTTAGGATATCACACCTAGAAAGAGAATTTGCAAATATACTAAGGATATATACAAGGCTTTTAGAAGATGTAAATTTATTATCATTGTTAACATTATCCTCCTGTTTTTCACCCTTGAGTGTCAAACCAGTAATGGATCATTGTACAGTGTACTTATCAACACTTGTCTCTCCTCAAATTGTACCTTTTTTTTTTAACAAGAATGTGAAATGTTAGACTTTGCCAATTGTAGGCCTCTCCTCACCAACTAAAAACTGCCTTCTGTACACAATAAATGATGACATGACTGTGCTAGGAGCCAGAAACAATTTACTAGGAGCCAAAAACACTTTGTTTGGAGCCAGAAACACTTTACTCGAATCCTTAAAGCAAACTTATAGATTATATGCCCTTATGGCTCTCAGCAGGTACAGTCACATTAGGTATGTCTTCATCAGCTCGAGATTGCCAAATAGCCCGCTTTTTCTGATTTAGGAAATAAGCCTGAAGTTACAAAGCGCGTCTTCTTCAGCTCGAGACTCGACCTTGAAACTCGAAACTCGAGCTCGAAAAATTAGCTAGAGATATTTGGCTTAGCGTTCGCGCATAGTGGAGTCTTCGGGCTGGTAAAGACGCACCGGACAAATAGCGGAATATTTTGCAAACTAGCCCAAGATATCTTGGGATTATTATCTCGACCTAATTGCAACTGGGGGCTGATGAAGACGCAAATTAGCTGGATAATTTGTGATCGGGATAGTTTAAAGGCCCACTGCACTACTTGTAGCTACTTGCGCCCTCTATATAACAAACCATGCCTAATCGGTGACCATTGGTCCCCCATGATCCTCTTTTTCTTATGTTAACTGAGAGCTGAGTTGATGAGATAACCACCTGTCCAGTGACCTTGCAGGGCAGTCTAATCCCTCCTGTAAACTATGACAGATACGCTTTAAATAGCGGGGTATTTGGCAATCTTGAGCTGATGAGGCCATGTCTTACTGATGGATTGATTGTATTCATGTGAACGAGTGCATGCATGCATTGGCTATGGCCACATTCAGAAGCCATGAATGATTTAGAGCTATCTAGACCATGTCAGGCAGGAGTAAACCCTAGATGCATGCTTCATTGCTACCATTAGACTATGCCTGTCTCACATATGCATTGGATGCTCAAGCAATTTTGTACCCATTAGAAAAGTCGATAACTTAATTACATTTCGATAATAGTTGAATTTATGAGCATGGTTGATCAATAAATTAGTGAGTGCAATTCTACATCAAGGTCACCAACTAACATTTCGGTTTGAGCAAAAGTACTTCAAATCACTTTAAAATTTAATCCTGTTCTACCCTTGCTGTTTTGAAATGCCTATAAAATAGGTTTACACAAATTTGGTAAAGAGAAAACAAGAGGAAGAGGAAAAAAAAGGGGATAGATGAGCGCAAATAAGAAAGAAGAAAGAGACAATAGGGAGAGAAAGGAATACAGAAAAAGAAGGAGGTAGGATAGAGAGGGGAAAAGGGAGAGAGACAGAGAGAGACAGAGACGGAGACGGAGAGAGAGAAAGAGAGAGAGAGAGAGAGAGAGAGAGAGCACACAAACACTAGAAAGCACAGACTTGCTTGATGAGATCAGCTCAAAGCTGCAATCTAAAGCAGCGTTTTTCAACATTTTAAATGTTCACAGAGCCCTTTTGAAAAATGAAAAGTTTTGCATCATCCTCCCAAATAATTTACAAAAGATTTATTTTCCATCACTCTGGGACATGTTAAGTGCTATGTACACACTTTTAAACTAAAATTTGCAAGCAAGTGAAGTGAGCGAGCGAAAAAACAACATTTTTAGTATTTACAAAATGTTAGCTTGTAAACAGAACACAGTTAGATAAGATAAGATATTATGTATGTGGGCCCCTCGCTGACCAAAACATAACTACAATAGTTAATTATTTGATCACCTCACAGCAAATACAAAGGATATATACTTGTTCATCTCATCGTCTAGAATTATACTGTTTCTAAATATTCTGAACGAGTGAAGTGAACGAGCTCGGTAAAAATGTAATTTCTAAATGAAAAGGATATATTCGGGCACCTTGTTGACAAATTATATGTTTATTCAGGCACTTCACTGCCTAAAATCTGTTTCAAATGTTGCAAGCAAGGGAACCGAGCGAGGAAAGAAGATACTTGTCTTTAAAATGTAATTTCTCCATGAGAATACATATCACTTTATAATATTTTGTAAATTATGTTTATTTCATTATGGGTACAAAAATAGATGTTGAATTAATTTCTTTCTAGCGGTATCCCAAAGATGTCCTGCGGCAGCCTGGTTGGAAAAACTCTGATCTAGAGTTTTCCCCAAGGTAGAATTAACTTCAAGGATTTCAAATCCTCCCACATCTCCCTGAGGCCTAACATGTGTATCAATTCATGTTGTAATTAGTCAAATGAGTATCCTGTAACACATCCCTGTGCTGTCCTGTCCGCAAGAAGGACTTAAGTGCTTTGTATCATCAATGGCAGTAACTGCCTTCTTGCATGCAGCAGACAGAGTATTGGACTGCTCTACTTTTCATCTGCTTGTGAAAAGAACAATATGGGTTGCATTATTGGCATGCATGATGACATTAACAGAAAAGTTTATGGATACAAATAATTACATATATATTGTGGAGTGTAGACTTACTGCTGAGAAACGATGAAGGACAACGAGGTATTTGGTTAAGATTTTTTGTTATTGTATGCATACTATTCACCTGAAGTCATGCCCAAGGATTTCCCAACATAGCGGCAAATAATGTATGCAGACTGGATTTCAAGTATTGTAGTTCATTCATTAATAACAGGTTTATGGACTACCTCGTCACTAGGTCCCCAAGAAAGAATCACCCATAAATTTGAATATGTAAGTAAACTGGTCTGTTGCCAAGGAAACATTGTCAAAAACATTAATAATAATATATAAAAAAACTTAAACAATGATGGTTAGGTTTGAAAGATGCTAAAACACAATAGTTGATTTTGAAACTCCTATTTATGGATATTTTTTCAACAATTTTGACTTTTAAGATCACTCTTTCCTTCATTTTTACTTTCTTCAAATGTATAAAAGGCACCGACTTCTAATGTGTAAGTACCTCCCATCTATTACGGTAAGTTGATTATACCATGGACCTACTAGGTCTATGATTATACATCACATACAAAGCCTCTCTACATGTGTTATGACAGGACAAGGGCCTTTCCTAGGGCTGATAAGTAGATCCTTCATGCGGTAATCCTCGATCATCTGAGGTGCTTCAATGAGCAAATAAACTCATGGTCAGGTATCTAGCATGCAAATAAGTCTTTAAAGGTTGAGTTCTAGTGAAGAAGAAATTAAATTGTTAGGGTTCTCGTTCTTCCATGTAAGAATATCTAGTGATGTCCTCTGAAAAGAATTGCTCATCAAATGCCCTCATAATTATGTGAAGTATAATGAGAAATAGCTGAAAAGTTTGGACCGAACTTTCATGCCATATATCAAGTCCCATGTACCCACAGTTGTGTGCAGGCAATGTGATTTACACAAAAAGTGAGTCCATTTTCTGTGCCTTTTGATCATTCCAAAACCTCACAAAACACATCACTTCCAATGTACTGCATGATCAACATTTCCCAATCAATTTAAGTTTTATTCAGAATGTTATCCCATTATTATTATTATTATCATTTATAAGGCCAATCATAAAAGCACAATACAATGACATTTTGACAAATCATGCAATGCATAAATACAAAAATAAGAGCGAAAGGAAGGGAGCAACATGTGGGCCAGGGCACACAAAAGTGAAATTCAACACTATTACCTGGAGGCATGTGAGCCCTCACATGTTGCTCCCAAATCAAATTAGATATAAACTTAACATTGACATACAAAACATATTGCACATTGTTTAAAAAAGTACATCTTAACCCCGCCCCCCTCCCTTCTACTTCTACTTCTATGGTAATACTCAACAACGCCTGTTCAGCATCAAAAAACTAAACTTAAAACTAAAATGACACATTTTATTACATAACACATATTCCTACAAATAAGGATATTATTTGGATGTACCAAGGAAATTATAATCATTATGATACAAAGCAGCATTATATTGAAGTAATGAGGAATTAAAGAGCAAGGGAGGCCATGATCATTACTCAACTTTACCTTTAAAACACATGAGCGTTTTTTAATCACTGCTTTGTCAACGTGATGTCTTGGAGGTGATATTAAACATACAGAAACAGATGTCAATGACCTGAAGCACTTCAAATAGGGCAACATCCTAAGAATGGAAAGTATGTTGTGTTTGCTGACAGACAGAAGGACATTAATGTATATATGTTTACATAGAGTAATGCCCTTCTGGCTTCCACTTTCAGTAGATGATTTCTATCTGATGGCAGCTCTTAGGAAGCCCCTTCAATGGATTTCAAAACTGTATCTAATTTGTCAAAGCTGGAGAGCACTGACTCACATCATTATTCAAACACTAAAATGGACTTACCGTTAAGGATGTTTGTAAATAGAGCTTCTGAAAGTCCCATCATTCTGTGAAGGACCATACTGTCAAGCATTTTACACCGTGTACCGGTAGTCAATCTTTTAATAAGAGCTTCTTCAATGGATTTCCCAAGTACATCTCATATGGTGAGAGAGGGAGAGAGAGAGAGAGAGAGAGAGAAGGTCATTAACTAAGTGCAATTATAAGAGAAATACAAATTTACAATGACTTAAAAGAGAATTTCAGAGTAAATAGGCAAATCGGAAGGGTTTTAATTCATAAAATTTTGCAAACCTTTTATAATGACCACTTGTTGATTTAAAGATAATAACAATTATGACAAATTGACAATTTATATTTATCCAGAATTTTTAAGCTAATGGCTTTTTGGAGTTTTCTGATTTGCCCTTTATCATGACTTATATGCTTAGTACTTAAGTACTAACCTGATCTTCTTTTAAAATCTGTTGTTTTGTAATTTCTAAATAATTCAATTTTTATCCAGCCTTCAAGTGAAATTGTACATATCTCTTGTCTTCTATGATTTTGAGCCAGGGGGAAGAGTGATTATCCCATGCTGCACACATATTAATCTTATAGTTCATATCATTAACAAATCTTTTTTTGTGATTCACATGTTCCAGGAAATACTTCTAATAATTATTTGTTCTTAATAATTTGGCCACCAATTTCTGGTTATCAGCAGATTATATTTGTCTCTATTTTGTTATAAGGATCCTCCAAATATCTTGATGGAGTCAAACCCTTTTTGGGTGACACATTTATGCATTTTATTCATTTGCATCCTCCCCTCTTGCTTCCATTATTCCTTTCTATCTCTACCTTTCACAATGCTCTCTTTATCTCTTTCTCTCTTCTAATCTCTTTCTCTTTCTTCCCTATTCAGTTTCAGCCTCTCTCTGTCTCTCTTTATCTCTCCCTGTATACATATCTCTCTTTCTGTTTCAGCCTCGCGTGTCTCTCATTAGCTCTCCCTCACTATCTCTCTCTTTCTCCCAATTCTGTTTCCTCTCGTCTTTCCCTATAAATATATTTTGTCAAAATAAATATTACCTTCTACTCCGTCTCTCTAATCACCCAGACGCATTTTCACTACTTGTAATTTATATTGTTGTTTTCAATGCCCATTTTCGTCAGTAGATTTGTTTCCCTATATGACCTAATTATTATTGATTTTAATATTGTCATACGTTTCCTATTGTTTTGCAATACAGCCTTATTTCATGTGAACCATGAAGCTTCTATTCAATCCTGTATTTACCTTACCTTAAATCTTAAAGGTCATTCCGTCGTGAGGAGGACATCGATCCACAATTATCCTTTACTCTGTTCTGTCTTGGGCCTTTGATTTAGCTTAATTCTGTGTTGTATTTCTCTCATTAGATCATTTATATAATATGGACTGGCCTTGAGGGAGATACCACATAATATTTTCCAAACTAGACTCATATTGACCTGAGTCAAAGACGAGGGCAATATGGTTCTTGTGAGGGAAATATATATGGTATCTCCCGAAAGTTAAGCCAGTCAATATTATTATTATTATCTAAATCAGACATCTAGAGCAAATACATACATGACAATCTCATAGAACTGAACAAGCTTTGTCAAACCAGCACTGTGCATCCAGCTGCTTGACAAAAATTTCGATACACTGCAAACAGTGTACCCAATTTGGTGTGATTATTACGTCACAATAGAGTACGCGCAAAGTGCGCAGGTTCTCGTACGCATAATAGATGCGCAATGAAAATGACAAAATACGGCGCAGTGAATATGGTCTTTTATTTCATGCTTTTTTAACACATAAAGTCCATAGGCTTTTTCATGAAAGGTAAATATGGTCTCATATTCCCCGATTAGCCCTTTTAGGATTACCAGCAAGTGTAATATGATTTTGTAAAACCACTGCTCAGATGTCTGATACGGGTAATAATGTCTAGTGTTCAACACTGCCCCACTTAGAAGTAAGGAAAGTAGGAAACAACGATCATATTATACAGTAGGCTTGCGAATGCACCATGTGAGAGAGAGGGACGATTGAGGAGTCCTTAAAAAGACTCTCGGTAATCTTTCTTGAAGGTGTGTATAATCCTGAAAAGGACTGTTGGTGTACAGTCTTGAAAAAGACTGTTGGTTATCTTTCTAAGCTTATAGTTCTAAGGAGAACTTTAGCGCTTAGAAAGGATGGGTGGCGGGAGTGGCTCGACGTTTCAAACAGGTTGACTATCATATTGCACAAATTAATTTTTTTTAAATGTTAAATACAAAAAACATCATGTTGAAACACCTGGTTCTTCAACTAATGTTCAACATAGATAAATGTTCTTAATGTGATTGCACAGACTTTTGAGATTATAAAAAACATTGGGCAATTTCAGTAGCCTTAACAATCACCCATTGAAATGTGTGCACATTTACAATGATGTATTATGTAATCAGAATTCTTTCTTCTATTATACAATAAGCTATTGAACTCGCCGTTTTATAGATTTTGTGAAAGTTTTTGCGATCATGTTTCTTGAGTACATGCTCTGCTCTGAATTTGTCTTTGTGTACGGTTTTCCCTATTATTCAATGACATTCAGCAGATGACAGTTGTCTCCTTACACTCAAGTAGGTTAGCTGTTGTTCAAGCCGCCTTTATCTCTTGAAAGCATTTATGATATTGACTTTATGCGAAGAGTGAGAAAAGTGGTGATGCTGATGAAAAGCAGTATGAATTATGGTTTAATATTGAAGTAGGTATTCCTGCAAGGTAACCTTTAAAGTCGGAGGACATTCATTATTAAGTGAGCAAGCACTTTAGAGAGATTCAAGTAGCAATACAAATATGACAGCATCCCTCAAATCATCAAGAATATTTAGTCTTAACCATCTTCTAAATCACGGTTGAAGTACAGGTCAATTTTTCAACAAAACTTGTGATTTCACTGAATGACAAATGGCATGTTTCATGCAATATTGAAGGACGTTTGGTAATGGAAGGTATCTCACCAACACTGTCACTGTGACTGTATGTGCTAATATTTTTGTTGGCTGTGAGTGTGGTTGCCAGGGGTGACCGTGGGGTACCAGACGGCACGCGAGACACCAGCAGAATTGTAATCAAAGGAAAGTAGGTTGCAAAGCATGTACTGCTTGTATGCCTGTATGTGGTCTCACCTCCATCTGTGTGATTTTCATGTGGATGTCACAGACGTTAGTTTCTGGTTTTCTCATACAGTGTGTGTGGTGTTGTTGTTGTTATGGACAACGTACAGTATATATATATATTATATAGTAACCAAGCATCTTTTTTTTTTTTTTTTTTTTTTTGATCTCTTGAAAATTCTATGTTCACATCAGTGTTAGATCAAAAGAAATGGAAACTGATCAAGTTGATTTCCTTGCTACAAACTTTTCCCCCTCTTCCTCTCCCCCCCCCCCCCCCCCCCTCTCTCTCTCTCTCTCTCTCTCTCTCTCTTGACATGACTGATTTTCTTGCTTTTCTTCTTTTCTGCATTTGAATATGTTAAGAATAATACTTCATGGGAGGTTGGATACCAAGTGAGAGCCACTTACACATCTTCACAGTCATGTTCGCACCTCATTCTCTAATCGTTGGGTGGAAGGCTCAGGTGTCTGTGTTCCTGCTTGGAAGGCTCTTGGTTTTGAAGGAGGTTGTGAGGTTGCTATCCACAACATAAAGCTTAGCAACCTAAATTCTTATCGCAAGAAATGACTGAGTGAATGCTATTGCATAAATATTGGTAACTTTAACCCTTTAGCAACTCAAGATTTTGTAAAAATGGCGTATTACTCACTGGAAGATGTTGCAATAATGCTCTCATTTTTACATTGTTGTGAACAATATGTAACATGCGCTATTTTTCTATGCAGAATCCCACTGTAAACATCGTAAGGATTACGTACGTATATCATTTTCACGGTAGACCCTAGAACAGATACTATAGCGCGTTGAAAACAGACGGGTGGTTTCAGGCAGTTTAGTGAGTAAAAGGAGGGGTGGTTTCCGCCAGTTTCCGGCGGTTTCCGGCGGTATATTTGCTAAAGGGTTGATACTATGTTAACATCAGTGATAGATCTTTAACCCATTGGATTGGCTTGTCTTCTGCTCAATTATACTCTTATAGGGAACAAAATTGACCTATCTACATGTAGCAGCTATAATCTGGAATTTTTCAAGCCCAATTTGGAGGCAATTTATCACAACACAGATGTAATTCAGTTTAGTTTTCAAAGAAGGAGCAGAAAAGAAGAGCTTTTCCTTCTCCCCATTCTTTTCTAATTTGTTCTACGTCTTATCTACACTTTTTTTTGGTCCCACCGTTTCTTGATAAGTGTGTTGAACCATTTGAGGATTCTCATATATAAGAGATTTTGCTCACCACCCCAAGAGGAATGCATTGTTGTTTGCATTTTTGTTCTTGTAAAAGAATTCTACAATTCAGCATCAGCTGCAAGACAGATTTTGAATAAATATGCCATTAAATCAAAATACCCGAAATGACTTCCCACTGAATATGATGCTAACAAATAATGTAAATAGCTTTTATAACTATTTAAAAAAGAATGCTTGCAATTTTGCATAAAACAATGAGACATAAATGTTGAACTATGTATAAAGAAATGGGAAATTGGTGTGAAGGAGCTTAATGATAGAAAAATAGAACAATGTTAATGCACTGATCTTTTCTAGTGGTTTTATATCACTGTCTTGTAATTTTGTAATTCTTTAAATTCATCCAATAAGTGGCATTGATTTTTTAAATTGCAAATACATGTATATTCATCATTGCAGATTTTCTATTAATTTTCTATTAATCCATCTCATATTTCATCCATCTGATGGGTTTTTTTACACTCTATCTGTCATATGCACTTTTCTCTTAGAAAAGGAAATATTGATGCCAAACAAAATCTGATAATACATAAACATCATGTTCCATCTGTTATCCTTTCCCTTCTCTCTAATTATCCAAGATTCCAGATGTTGTTTTGAATAACCAGTGATAATCAGTTTTCTACGATCAAGGTTGCTTGAAGGCCTTGCATTCAGAAAGGTAGAGCCGACATTGGTTCATGTTTTCATCTTAAAACTTTTCATCATTAATTAAATGTATTTTTATTTACGTCAAGACATGTACATCTGCCACTTCGAGTTG
Source organism: Strongylocentrotus droebachiensis (assembly GCA_035222895.1). Taxonomy (NCBI): domain Eukaryota; kingdom Metazoa; phylum Echinodermata; class Echinoidea; order Camarodonta; family Strongylocentrotidae; genus Strongylocentrotus; species Strongylocentrotus droebachiensis. The sequence continues at coordinate 87,662 of JAVYIG010004527.1, read as the reverse complement.
ATCTCCTTCTATCCGAGGATTTGATCGTTATCTTGCTCTTTTACGGTCTGCCTCGGCTTCGACCCACTTTCTTGGAGGAGCGAGGCCACAGATAAACTCATAATAGCGGCTCAAATCTGAGATAATCAAATCAGCATCCATCCTCTTGTAGCTCAATTCAGATGCTACAAGGCACAAACTTCTACAAAGTCTTTTCATGAAAGATCTTTATCAAATCTAACAGCGTACAGCAATGACAAATATTTGTAGCCATATGGCTGATTTTCCTTTATTTGCCGTATCAAGGTCTGACTACCAAAGAGGCACAGGTACATCTCGTCTTTTAAGGTCTGACTACCAAAGAGGCACAGGTACATCTCGTCTTTTAAGGTCTGACTACCAAAGAGGCACAGGTACATCTCGTCTTTTAAGGTCTGACTACCAAAGAGGCACAGGTACATCTCGTCTTTTAAGGTCTGACTACCAAAGAGGCACAGGTACATCTCGTCTTTTAAGGTCTGACTACCAAAGAGGCACAGGTACATCTCGTCTTTTAAGATGGAGCAAGAGGAGTCATCTGTAAGAATGTGACTTAACATCCTTCTGGCTCTCAGCAGACGATAAGATGTGACTGTAAATATGACAAATTCTCTGTCATCAGGGCAGGGCGATCAATCATTCCTCTCCTCTTTGTTTCTTCAAAGTTAAAGGGTCAGGACTAGGATTGCATTTGCAATTCAATTTTAGGCTAGCTTTAGGGTCAGGGTTAGGATAAGTTCTAGAGCTAGGTCTCAGATTGGCTAGTGTAGGAAATTACACTTTGGGAGGTAGCAATCATCACAGGAACATGCGTTGAACAGCCCTTTAGGGATGTCACTTGCATTTTTATTTTGCTAGTTTTCTGCGCAATTTATAGAATTTGTGTTGACCAATTTGGGCTTTGGTACAGATGAGAGCAAGGTATCACTTAACAGGAGTTATTCTGGGATCTTTTTTCTTTTCTCGTTCACAATCTGAACCACAATTTAGTTTGCTTGATTAAAGATAGTCAGTGGCTGGGACAACAACTTTTGATTTCAAGTTTGATGTTCATTGTGGAATAAACCCTGCAGGTGCTTCATTTATACAATAGGATGACGTCATCATAAAACCTTGAAAGATGATTACTTATATTTTGACTATGTGAAGTGAAAAATCCAATCTACGTCACCTTGGAGAATATAATGAACGAATCCATCCAACAAAAGACAAACACCTTTTTCTCTTCTGCATTATGCAATATGAAATGGAGGCAGAGCTAGCTTCGGAGTCTATTCACACTGCACATGCAATGTCTATTGATTTTGAAATACAATATAATTATGACCTGCTGAGCGAGCGAGTCCAATTCCTCTGAGGAAGAATTATTTGGCACTACGCACAGCATCAAAGGATCACCTCAAAATATAGTGTACTTGTGTAAGAACTTCCAGGAATGGAATAAGTTAAAAGAACTTTGCAGGCAGTGTAATTCATTTCATGCTTTTTAGAACCTTATATATATATATGAATTACATATTTTCAATCCTGAAAGTCTAGATAAGTTGACAAGTTTACTACGATTTACAATAAGCACCTCTCATTTAGATATACTGAAATTCATGTACATTCTTTAGTTCTCTCTCCCTGTTTTTGACTACTGCCAATCTCTCTCTTTCCATCTTTCTTTTTCTCCCTGTCTCTCTCTTTCCCCGTCTCTCTCTGTTTATATCCCTCGCTGATTCTCTGTCTCCGCTCCCCCTTTCTCTATTTCTCTCCTCCCTTTCCCTTCTTTCTTCACATTCTACCTTCTCCTTTTCTCTCTCTTTCTATCTATATCCCTTTGTTCAACCCTGTCTCACACCATCTTTGTCTCTGTACCCCCCCCCCCCCCCTCTCTCTCTCTCTCTCTCTCTCTCTCTCTCTCTCTCTCTCTCTCTCTCTCTCTCTCTCTCTCTCTCTCTCTCTCTCTCTCTCTCTCTCTCTCTCTCTCTCTCTCTCTCTCTCTTCTGTTCTCACACACATACACACACATTCACTTTCTCTCTCCATCTCTTCTATCCACCTCTACAAAGCATTGATTATGGTGTTTACACTGTTTTGGCTGAAAAATGATGGCATCATTAAAAACTGCAATGTAAGCAACGATGCCATGGTGTTGACCTTTCATCGTAATTACCTTATTATCGTCAAGGTAACCAGGCAAAGTACAGGTTCAGTCAACCAAGATTACCACAGATCAATTTTTGCTATACTTTCACCAGAAGAAATGCTGTAATATCATCAGTGGAATTGCTATTTTCAAGCTTATATAATATTAATGGTACAGCTAACAATGTAAAGGTAGATTGGACAAGGTGGTTGTTATTCTGTAATTCCATAATTAGACTCTTATCTTATTTTTTAATCTCGTATTATTGCTTTATATTTGTAGATGAAATTAGACCTGAAATCATGCATGATCATTATCTCCAGCTTGCAATGAGATAATGAGATTAAAAGCAAAAACCTTCAAGTAGCCAACATTATAATATATATTGTTCTGTTTGTTTACTTGGGATACAGATTGATTCAAATATGATGGGAACAATTTATAAAGCGCCTTTTCCATTGGATACAAAGCGCTTTGAGATCCTTCTAAGAGTCAGTGTTAGAGTTAAAATATATCCAAGTTATATACCAAGCAGGGATAGTGTGAGTTCAATGAAGCATGTTTTTCAGATAGATGTGACATGATTTCAGTTTAGGAAGGTGCCTGCCTTTTCAGAGTTTGGAAGCATGTAGTAGAGGAGAAAGATGCATTACTAGAGAGTTGTGATTGAATGGTGGAATAAATGTCACTGACGATGCTAGATGAGGATGCTAGATGAGTGCACCGTCAATGAGAATGTTGACAAGACATTGCTCAAAGTACTTCAGTGAGCACTCTATCGTTGACCATTTTGTAGACCTTAGGGGTGTTTCACAAAGATTTGAAGTCAAACTTAACTCTAATTTGGACTTAAATATTATGAAGAGCCTTTAGTAGCCTTATTTTGAAATATATTCAAAAGCAAAAAGTTAAGTATTTTAGACTTTTCATAAATTCCACATCAAGAACATGAAATCTCCCATGATAATAGAAAATATGAATGATTTGAATAAACATTTTATGCCTTTTAAAATAACTTTTACAAAATATTTTCGAGGATGCTAATGGCTTTTCATAATTTGTAAGTATGGTACAACTTAGACCCCTGTTACACATGCGTCGGCTTTTAAAGCGGGCCCCGCAGGCGGCCTCACACCTGCATTTTGAAGCCGCCTCGAGATCATCAAACCCCTGTTACACATGATCTCGGGCATTATCTTGGTTTATATCATGCTTGCCTCATCCCTGATTGATGAAGATTGAATGTTTGCCTTTTACCTGTGGTTGACTGTAACCCGGCCTATATCCTAGACAAAGAGGAACCAAATAGTTAAAGGTTTGGAGAGGAGAAGAAGAAGATGGAGGAGGAGGAGGAAAAGAAGAAGAAGGAGAGGGAAGGTAGAGTGGGTTGGGAAAGAAAGACAGAAATAGAAATCAGGGAAGTAACTAATGCATAGAATGAAGAACAGTTCAGAAGAAGGACTAGGAATGATAAAAAGGCATGAGATAAGTGTTTCATATCATAATACAAAAGAGAAATAGAGAGAGAGAGAGAGAGAGAGAGAGAGAGAGAGAGAAATAAAACAATAGAAAAACGTAAAGTTAAAAAGAGATGATCAAAAAGACTTAACAGAGTAAAACTAAGATAGAGAGAGAGAAGAGGTCAGGACATATATGAGACTTGAGACCAATTACAGACAAGCAAGAAAGATCATTACAGTCTTGAGAAGGTCCTTTTATGCAAAGAGAGAGAGAGATGTTGGGGAAGATGAGAGCATATTTAACATGTGAGAAGGAATATTTCCGTTTCTAAATGTCATACGGGGTACAGAGGTAGATAAATAGACATTGGAGAGTGGAAACGGAGAAGTGGCTGTACATCAGGAGAATTTCACTTCCAAAGATTTATAAGTTTACAGAGAAAGGTGGATAAAAGAGAAAGGAAGATAGAAGAAGATAGAGAGAGGAGTAGAGAAGTTAGAGATGAATATGGATAGGGTTATATGGAGAATTAGAAGGGTGAGATCTAGGCAGGAGAGAGGGAGAGAGAGAGAGAGAGAGAGAGAGAGAGAAAGGGATAGAGAAAGGGATAGAGAAGTGAAAGAGGAATAGAAAGAGGGATAGAGGGAGAATGAGAATTGGCAAATGCAAGAGAGTGGGCAGGGAGAGAGAGAGCTGGATAGAGAAATAAGAGAGGAAAAGGGAGAGGGAGAATGAGAATGGGCAAGACCAAGAGGGTAGAGGGAGAGAGAGAGAAAGGGGGGGGGGGTGGAGAATAGGGAGGATGGAGATTTGAACAAATACAAAACAAAATTGAATGAGGGAAATGGAAATATAGAGGAATTAGTCGTACAGCATTTCAATTTTTTTAAACGAGTGTTATGAAGGGAGGGGAGGGGAAGGGGAGTAGATTTTTTTAAAGAGGAAAGGAAAACAAGATGACAGAGTGGGATGATATTAGATGATGAGAGGTTGACAAGGGGACACCCAATGTATTGGCAGGAGACAAACAAATTAATAAAAGATGCAGTGGAGCTTGGGAATTTGAGAGATGTAATACATCTTTCTTGTAAGGTCAATATGAGGATGGGTAAAATGGATATAGGTCTAATGAGGCTTGATGTTATTGGGGTGGATGATGAGGTGCTTACCGGGAGTGGAGATAAATCACTTTCCTTTTTCAATTTTGAAAAAAAATGATGCAAGATGAGAAAGATGGTTTTGACTGTTTAAATCTGTTTACTTTCTGTCATGACCGAGAGAGATTTCTGTTTTTTCTTCTTTTTTCTTTCTGTTTGGTTCTAACTTGGTCTGCATTTGTATTACCATCTGCCACAATTCTGCTTCCATCTACCATATATGTTATACTCTCTCTCTTTCTCTAAATCTCTCATGTTCTCTCTTTCTGCTTATCCTTTTCTCTTAGTTTCTCTAATTTTCTCTCTTTCAATTTTGACTCAATTCTATGTCCCCCATTCTGTATTCTTTAATTTTATATCTTCCCATTTATTCCTTTCTGCTTTTCTCTTTCCCCTTTCTCTTTCTCTAATTTCTCATTTTCTCCTTCTCTCCCCCTCTCTATTTCGGTCCATTTCATAGACCATATTTCCCCATTTCCCCCATCATTCTCTCTCTTTGTCCTGCACTCCTTTCTTTCCTTCCCTCCTTTCTTTCTTTCCCTCCTTCTGTGATGTGTATGAGCCTCTGTTTCATTCTCTCTTTTCACTTGTCATTTTATCAATCTTATATTATTTTTTTTAATTTTTTTATTTGAATTTTACTGAAAATTCTGAGCCTACTTTCTCCCTTTTGAATGCATGCTCATCTTGATGTATAATCCCATCAATACAAAAAATGGATTCCCAGTGTCAGTTATTTCTGGCAAATCTGACAGATTATCTGTCCAAAACCACATCCTCTTGGCAAAACCATGATTGAAGTCTTAAAGAAAATACATTTACCGGGAACTTGGATTTTCTGCAGGCATTCTAAAAGTCGGCAGTTTGCTCTTTTATATTCATTATGGTGGTCATAAACATCCAAGCAGTATAATGGATTAAAGAACAAGTTACTGGCATTGATTTGACAAATGAAAGCTAGCCTCCTGTCTAGAGGGACTTGATTATAAATGTAGATATATATTATCTGCTGAGCGCTAGAAGTTTTTTAACTCATTTACATAACACAGACAATATATATATTTTGTTGATAGTATTTCACAGAATTACTCTCTCTAATTCAATTTCTTCAATTGATTTTACCGATTTATCTTAATGACATGAAGGTCAGTTTTAAGCAGACCATTACATTTTATTAATCAATTTGCATTCATGACTCAAGAAAGGTTGATGAGCTAAAGTGGTAAATCTGGGTAAGGATTCAGGATTAGAAAGAAAGAAAAAAAAAGAAGAAAAAAAAAAAAAGGGGGAAAAAAAAGGGGGGGGGAAATAAATAAAATTAAAATAAAAATTGTATTTAGAACTTAAATCAGACTTTTAAGAGTTGTTCTTTTACTTCAAAATCAATTTAAATATGGTGACAGTATTACTATAGAAAGATGATTCAATTACATATTGAGGCTAGTAGGTCAAGATCATAGTTGTCAGTTGACATTTTTTTTTTTAAATTGTGATATGTCATAAATAATTTCATCCATTTCCTACATGTATACTGAATTTAGGGCACAGGCATGAAGTAAACGTAGTCGCATTTGTGTCCTGTTTTTTTGTGTGTGGTAAATCAAGGATTTAAATTGCATAATCCTGGTCATGTTTACATCATTAAAAGAATAAGGTGGTTAAACCACCTTATTTGAACAAGGCATGTCCTTTATCTAGATTTATGTCTCTGTTATGGTTTATTTCAAAGGAGACGATCAAAGATTTTGAGCTAGTTTGAAAGGTCTTGTTTGTCTTGACATGGGCTATCTACTCTTGATGTGAAGATAGTGCAGTAGAAGGGAAGACTTGGAATCTTAGCAGTATGCAATATATATAACCTTCCTACATCTTAATATACCTCATGTGCACTTATAATATTGCTGCTGATTTTTGGTGTCTGCCATCATTGAATATACTTTTACAAACAATTTCAGTGACATATTACATAATCTGAACATGATTTAATGACAACACAATAGTGTATTGACATTGATCTTGAGTTGTACCTGTAAGTCTTTGTGAGATTATGTCATGCAGGCAAAGAAAAAAATGCAGACAAAATCGCTTCCAGTCATGTCAATAAGTCCATACTAATATCTTACAGTGTCCAAGCATAGCTACTATTCTGTCTTTAGTGTTTGTATAGACGTGCAGAAATGTGATGCGCTATTTATGGAAAAAGCAAAGCAGCATTTCATGGAAACCATGCATAGCATAAACTGCCGCAAATCCTTCTATTTATCAGTGAAGACTGCATTAAGCTCTAGGCTCTTTCACACTGTGATATTAAACCATGGCGGTATAGCATAAGCTTGTAGGCTCTTTCACACTGTGATATTGTAAACCATGGCGGTATAGCATAAGCTTGTAGGCTCTTTCACACTGTGATATTAAACCATCGCGGTATAGTATAAGCGTCATGCACTTCACATTACTGTGTCTCATAACAAACAGATAGTGAGTACACATAGGATTTTTCATCCCACTTTACATTCACTTACAAATTAAACAAAAAATGCTGCAGTTTCCTTTGTTATATATGTGAATGAGCCCTTAACACTGTACCATAACAGTGTACATCAATTCAATTCAATTCGTTTTATTCATTTCCATTTTCAATAAAAACAATACAAATATTTATTCAATAATAAGCATTTGCAATATATAAGATAATGATAAAAGGGAACTAAAAGAAAAGGCCAAATGGCCTTGTGGAAGCATAGTTCCCCCCCCCCCGAACAGTAGTTACAAACAAAGCTAAAAAAGAAACATACATAACAAAACATGAGAGAGACATCGTATATAGGCCAGAACAGGTGGTCTTTCAACGCACTGTACTTCTCTGACATTTAAAGGGTGGCGCCATCTATTTAATTGACATTTCAGCGACCCCTCAATTGGACTATATACAGATATCTACTAGAACATGAACATGCTTTTTAGGCATTTCAGCAACCCCCTTCACATAGACGAGCTTTAGGAGGCAGCATTTTAGTAACACTTTGAAGGACTTTAAGAAAAATATCCATTCAAAAAGATGAACATGCTTTTTGGCTTTTCAGCAAATCCACTGTTGTTTTAAAAAGAAACATACTCTAACATGAATATGCTACTTGAGCATTTTAGCAATCTGTTTAAGATTGGTCCACTCACAAATGAAATTGCAAATTTCTCCAAATTGATTTGAGTGGATGACCTGAAGTGGGTAACCTGAAATGATGTTCCAAAATACCATTCATATCTGTTTATGTTTTCTCTTGTATTCATTTGACGTACAAACCAATACTGACACATCCCATTCTTTTTGCACAGTATGGTTGGAATGTTATTCAATTTCTCTGTCAAAAATATTGTGCAATATTCATCAATATGAGACATAAGTATTGGATGTAAATGGGGCATATGAAATGACTTCACTTTTCAGGGGGGGGGGGTCTGAATAATTGAAGGAGGGGAGCAGTCAGTTTGTAATGAGTCAAAATCTGAGATGCTGTCAAGCACCATTTGTCTCAATTAATGTTTTCCTCCAGTCAAGTTTTCTTTCTGAGTGATTACCTTCCTTTTCAGTTTGGCAATTTTCCCTGTCAAAAATGTAATTGGTGCATTTTGAAAAAGACTCTTTATATATTTTGACAGAAATAAGCCAAGAAGGTCCTTTTTCTAATGTTTCAGAAATTGCCAGGAAATTAAAGATATTTGATCACAAAGATAGTATTACCTACCTCAGTGATTGTCATCAAGCTGGACACAAGCATAATTGCATATCTTCTCAGATATCTCGCAAAATCAGAAATCAAAACAGCATTCGGTTGAAGTGATTTCTTTTTCTTCCTCAGCCAACTTTTTTTGTGGTATTTCAAAGGCATTTCTGTTTCACAGGTGATTCTAGGGTATCACGATAAAATGAAACCAAATATAAAAGCTTGTGCTTTCTTCAATTAAAAAAAAAAAAATTGCTCTGAAAATGACTTTACATCCATTTTTGCATTTGCTCAATATTAGATTGGTTTCCCTCAGCTCCGAGCACAATTCATATCATTTTCATAGAAACTGTTACACTCACACCATGAGGTTAGATGGTGTGTTTCTAAGACAATTGGTTACATTTTTTTGATTTGTCAGATTTAGAGCACAGAGCATGCAGTATCTGGGTTTTATACTCAATGCCTGCCTGCCACCTGCTTGGAGTTTGGGTTTTCCATAAAATCAATTTTCAGCATCCCTCCAAATGTTGTCTTTGTCCAGGTCCGATTTCCCCGATCACTCCAGATCACTTAGCTTGAGCTCTGCGGGAGAGGTCTTAAAAGCTTTACAAGGATATATATAGTGGGAAGGTTTGGTGGCCTGTTTACACATGAAGGGGCATGACACCTAACAATGCAAAATCTCCACGGTATACTTTATATTGATTTTTCGTACAACACTTAGATTTGTGTAAAGTTATAAAGTCAGTAGAAGTTTTGTGGTGTAGTGGATAAGCCACCAGATGAGAGTCACAAGATTCGGGGTTCAAATCCCTCCCACAGCACTATTTTCCTTTAGCAAGACATTGATCACATTTGCCACACTCAACCCGGGTGAATTTAACAGGTATCTGGAGGAAGTAATTCCTTGAAGTTTCAGTGCCTTCATTAAGAGGAGCTAGGCTGTGCAGGGGTTATAATACAAAGCACACAGAGACATTTCATATGTGATGTGTACATTTCATATGTGATGTGTACATTGTAAAAACTGATTGTTGTTGTTTTTATCATTATTTGCTTCCTGCAACACTTTTATTTCACCTTCCTTACCATTGATTTATACATAAAATGATGTATTTGACTGTGCTGTTAGTTAAGGCAGCTAAATGTATCATGTATGAATATGGCTTCCAAAGATACATGTCCTCCGATCATCTTTTGTAAATTATTGGTGGATGCTTTTAGCAGATACAACATAATGGCGGGTCATTCAAGGACTTGTAAGAGAAACATCATCATCTTATTACAGTGGTTCATAATATTCAAGCAAAGATAAACCCAGATATATGATAGCTTGAGTTTATAGAATCTGCATTGAGAGAGACTATTTGATAACCTTATAGATTTGTATGTTTTCTGAATAGTACTTATGCATGTATTATGAAACCACAAACATTTGTGACATAAACATTACATAAATCATTAGTGACAGCAATATTCACAGGAGAGACATTTGAATGAATTTGCGGCATGGAACTTTTTAACCTCAACGGTTCATGAAATCTGAAAAAAGTCTCCTGCAAACGAAAATGTCTACTTTTACATTATATGTATTGTCATGAAGTTGGTAATGTTTTGATGCAGTTGTTATGTCGAGCTGTTCAATCTATATTAAGGAATACCAATAGCTCTATGTGTATATGCCTCTCAGTTTTCTTACATTGACTAGTATGTTATGCTTTTCTCTATATGATGTTCATTGTGAGAGTGATACATTGTTAATGTTCTCCATTGTGTTTTTTCTAGCTGAGTTTAAGCAAGTAAATTACAAAGTTCAATACAATGTTTTGCAATTCTAAGCCATTAGATTGCAAAATTATCATCAAATTGCTACGGTGAACGAGGGTATTACGAGCCTGAGCTTTATATTGTCCTGTAGATCAACACAAGCATAATGTTATGATCTAACAAAAGTATGGCAGAGTTGATCATGAATACATGCATAATTCATAAATCCTCAATAAAGCATGTATGAATACAGACTTCATTATTAGGAAATGAAGTGTATTGTATCCAAACTTTCATCAAATTTTGTCTGGCTGAAAGGCTATGAGCCTTTATCCTTATGTTATGAGAACAATACAACCACAACGCATTGTATGAAATGAAGCAAACTTACCAATTAATACATGTTGGTATGTGGAAATCCTTGATCGTATGTATCGAGAGAGAAATGCATAATAGATATCGCAAGTTTCATCAAATTTTATCTCAGACTGAAGTACCTCCTGAAGGACATGTTCTAACATATATGTAAATATACAGTAGAGATAACATTAATCAAACTGCAATCGATTGAGTGTGCAAGTCCACAATAAAGATCAAATTAATTAATTGCACATTGATATGTGTGCACATCCCCATAGAAAGGATGTGACGTGGAAGAAAAATTGTACTTTATGGAGAAGAAAAGGGAAGGATAAAAAGGATAATATCTGGAAAAGATGAATAATGGAAGAATAAGAGATATCAAGGGATGAGAATTCATGTTTATATTACTTCATTATTATGTTGGAAAAGGTCAGTTGAACTATACGAGGACAGTGAACAAGTGTTTTTTTTAATCTTCAGATTCATTTTCAAGTATATCATGAAAATATGTATGCTGTATGACAAACTTCAAGAATATAGATGGTATTAACTATTATTTGTTTACAAATTCATATCATATTCATCACTTCTAATAATATTTATTTCTGTCTTTTTCTCTTCCCCTTTCTCCTTGTTCCACCACCCTGTTGCTGATGTCACATGTATTTCTAACAGGTAAGTGATATTACAAATCTTTGCACAATTAAGTTAACCGGTATACTTCTGGTCATGTTGTGATTTCTACAGTGAGCTAAGTTTTCAAACTTTATACCTAACAGATGAAAGTCTGCATGACGTTTTGTGAACATTGCATGTAATGTTTAAGCAGTGTTTGGATTGCATGCATATTGTTGAGTGTATCCTTTAATATTTGCATGAAGTGATTAATGATAGGCTGTAAAATGAAATTAAGGTCAAAGTTTTAGCTTCCTTCGTTATATCCTTGGCGATTGTGGATTAAAGTTTAAAGTCCTCCACAAAGATGCAAGTGCACTATCTTTTCACATTTTCTCTAACCTCTAACGTCATTCCCCCTCACCATTGTTATACCTTCAAATGTTGTTCTTGCTTGTTTTTAAGAGACTTGCCTCCTTTGCACTTATTTGATACATTTATACTAACGTTTCACTAGGAAAACACACCTTTTAGCGCTGTTCCTTTCATAATTTTATCTAACAACCTTTTTTTCATGTATGCATACTTTAAAGCACTGGTGACTTTCTAAATAAATGGCATAACACTTTGCACCTTGTTTTTAAAAGACCTGCAAAGCGGTTTCCTCATCTGTAAAACCAGAAACTTTTGCAACCTGTTATTCATACCAATTATCAGTAACTGCTGTTTTGTAGCAAAAAGCTAACAAAATTGCGGACATTTAAATGTATTATTCAACATTTTTGCGGCATGAACATTTCATGGATCTGAACCACTCGCAAAGTTTATGAAAGTTTCTGGTTCGACAGTATTGTGCTGGTGTTGAAGCAAGACTGTTTTCACGCAAAAATAGACTTAGCACCTTCTGTTTAATTCTTCTTGTATTTCAGCTCTCCTACGCGTTATGAGCGTGTCTATCTCCCAAGGTATATTTCCTATTCAGTATTACTACTCTCAAATTTTTGATCATCTCATTTTATCCATTCCATGTGTTTGGTGCCATATGGACATTAATGCTGCGTTAAGAGTTTATGTATCATAGCTAAACATATTACTTGCAGTTGTTTTTAGTTTTGCTCCACCATCAATGTGCTGAGAGCCAGAAGGGTGTTACTCTGCATAAAGTGCTATCATAATTACACAATGCCTTTCTGGTTCTCTTGTATTCATTATCCATTACCATCGCAAGCCGCAATATCATCGCAAGCCGCAATATCAATCATCACCGTCACATAACAAGTGTCTATTTCATCATCTGGCATGTAGATTTTATTTCACAATTGCAGAAGGAGTCACATGTGAGATCACTTATTTTTTTATTTTAGAATCAAATCCACTCTAAAATTACAGTGGATCAACTTCAAGTGGTAGTTTGAATTTCTCTCTTGAAAATGGATTCAACTATTTTGAGCAGGATTTCCACTACAAAACGAAGTGATCCCTTATGTGACTCTGAGAGTGGATTTATCATCATCATCATCAACGTCATCATCATTGATATAACCAGCTGGATGATTTGTCAGTCTTGAGCCTGATAATTGCTCTGTGTTTTCATTCGCTTTTTTAGATGATTTTTCCTGTACAGCTCCATATAATAATCCAAATTATTTCTAATGTTTGTCTTTGAGTGTAATTCTCTATTTAACCTCCGTTTCATCATAATTATTTGGTTTCTGGTTTCTTATACTGACATATATCTTCTCCACACAAGCCTGTGCATGTATTTCAGTTCACAGAACGAGCTATTATTTGATTAATATATACTTTCTGTACAGAACTAGAAGGACATTAACTCTTTGTTGAATGATATGAGTTAATGCCCTCCTGGCTCCAAACAGATGATATAAGAACATGTACCCGTATCATGAATCATTTACGGCACCATCATTTATAAAGTATCTGTGTCTAATAGAGCTTTTGGGCTATATTTATTCATTACATAGAAGATTTGCCTCACTGTCAACTTATTGACTTACTGTTAACAACTAAATTATTATTGTGGCGATTATTTCTATATGGATTGTATGGTCTGTATCTGGTGCATATGATTTTTATGCCTCCGTTACGAAGTAGCCGGAGGCATTATGTTTTTCGGGTTGTCCGTCCGTCCGTACGTCCGTACGTCCCGTTCTCGTGATCGCGTTATCTGAAGAACCGATTGATGGATTCCTGCCAAACTTTGGTCATGTATGTATCTTGCAGAGCTAATGAACTGATTAGATTTTGGGGTCACGAGGTCAAAGGTCACAGGGCTCATTATGTATGCAAAAACAGCTCGTGATCGCGTTATCTCAAGAACCGATTGATGGATTCCTGCCAAACTTTGGTCATGTATGTATCTTGCAGATCCAATGAACTGATTAGATTTTGGGGTCACGAGGTCAAAGGTCACAGGGCTCATTATGTATGCAAAAACAGCTCGTGATCGCGTTATCTCAAGAACCGATTGATGGATTATTGCCAAACTTAGGTCATGTATGTTATTTGCAGAGCCAATGAACTGATAAGATTTTGGGGGTCATGAGGTCAAAGGAGAAAGGTCATACGGCTCATGTATGCAAAAATAGCTTGTGATCGCATTATCATTAGAACAGATTGATGGATTCCTGCCAAACTTAGATCATTTATGTATCTTGCAGAGCCAATGAACTGAGTAAATTCTTGGGTCATGAGGTCAAAGGTCATGGGCTTATTATGTATGCACAAATAGCTTGTGAACGCATTCTCATTAGAACTGACAGATGGATTACTATTTAACTCAAGACATCTTGCAGAGCCAATGAATTGAGTAGATTTTAGGGTCATGAAGTCAAAGATCAAAGGGTCATATATGTATATGAGAAATTGCTTGTAATCACAATATTCTGAGAACCTGTTAATGGATTACAATTGAACTTGAATTTGAAAAATTTCTTCTGTTTTGGTTTGTAAAATTGTTCTATGACGGAGGCATCACTTTCGACTGCGCGCAGTCGAAGTTCCATCTAGTTGTTTCTTTATTTGAGTGTATTGCAGGGCAGTAACGCATTTAATCTTGAATTTGTTACATTTTCATATGTTTAGATATATCTGTGACTGTCCCCTGTCTGTTCATTAGCCATTGTTGGATTCTAGCTAGGTCACCCCTGACTTTCACCTACAGATAGCAAAAAGGGCATTAGTTTTAATATATCAAACTACAGTACATGAGTGAATGCCCATCTAGCTCCAATCAGATTTTTTTTTATGAATCCTGTTTAATATTCATATTGGTGAATGACAGAATCTTCATTGGTTGATATTTTCATTTCACTCCCCGAAGGAGACATGAAAGCTAGGATGCATACTGTGTGTGACACCTGCATCATTGCCAATTGTAACCATGCAAGGTGAAAGTAATCAATGTCTTTTCATTCCCGCTCACATCCTCTTCCAGTCCAGTATGATCAAAATCGATTGAAATAAAATATAAAAATAAAAAGGCAAAAAAAGATTTGAAAAAATGATCAACCATTATTTTGTGCTTTTATATTCCAAAGTCAAATGGGAGAAGAAAGAGACAGAGCGATATTGGAAAGATATGGCGGTACCAAACAAAGAGAGTTTCTATGGTGGTTATGTTGCCATGGAAACGATATCAACAGTGAAGCTAGTGTGGTCATTCCTCTTCTAGCAGGTGTTCTCTATTCTCAGCATCATAATCATGTTTCTCTCCAAAGAAAATTGCTTGACGACCATTTGAAGTCATCCGAGATATTTTGATCTTTTATTCGCTGTTTATTCTCTCTTTTTTTTCCCCATGATTTAAAAAAATATCTTTTTGTTTTGTTTATAATATTATTTTTTTAGGTGATCTAAAGTAGCAAGTTAGCAAGGCTTGAATCGATACTTTAGTTTAGAAGTCACAAGTATGCCTATTTTATGTCAATCTTAGATAGAAAAACTTACAACGTTCATAACATAGGTGCTACAAATCTCTTCTTTTGAAATTCACATCTATTCTTTTAACTTAGTTTAGTAGAGGTAAGCATATTTATGTTGATTATGTGCACCTGATATTGCAAGGGACATACGATGTTACACAAAGGGTGTTGATGCACAGACTGTGCACCAAATACTTCAGAGTCATAACATTTCCTCATATCGAATTGTGTAATGCAGGCGAGACCGCCAAGAGCTTTTCCCTTGTTTTGTCTTGTATTTTATTAGAACTTTAATTGGGAATTTAGGTACTTTATTTAATTTAGTTAGGTGCATGCACAATGTTTCACCAGTGTAATTTTTGAGGAAGAGGAGGATGATAATGGATAAATTTATTTGGCAAATGTGCATCTTCTTCTTAAATGCTTTCTTCCGGTTGGCTTTCAGTGGTTAGTATTTAGCAATTATTTAGGGAGTTGTTTTATGTCAAATGCTAGTGAAGCATGATGCTTTGATAAAGATAACAACAACAACACAAGTACAATGTGAAGGTGTTGATGTGTATGAGGAACTAGGCAATACATTTGTTTACAAAGACTTATCAAATCACAAGCAATTATCTCTTGTGGATATATTAATGAGCAGTAAAGAAGTTTGTTTCTTTAATTAGTAATTGGTACTTAATATTATACTTTGGATTATCATTCAGAGATTTAATTCTGAACTATGTAGCAATACTATATAGCTAGGATACTTTTATATTGTTGGATTAGCGATATTGGGATTAAATGGGGCCTTTTATAGCAAGTCTAGAGAGTGGATACTTTAAGCTACGGTAACGTACGAATGATGCGTTCGTATGAATCTCCCTGTTTTTCCATTGTCTTTCTGAATTTCCATTGTCTGAAAATCGTTCGTAGCAGTTCGTAATGGCATTTGTGACCGAGGCTTTAGCTGTAAGGCCTCGTTTGGATATGACGTGGCAAAACTACAGCAGTTTTTAAAATGTTGTTAAAATATAATATGCATTACATTTCTGTTTCTTATAACACAGAGGTCCTTGTTGCATGCATTTTGGGTTTTTTTGTGGCAGTTTACCTTGTCATATCTGTTTAAAATGTCTGTTGGGAACCAGAAGGACATTGATGTGTTGTAAAGTAAATAGTTAAACACCCTTCTTGCTCTTGGCAGACACAATGATGACTTCTACAGCAATTCTAGAGCAAGGATACATTCATCTCGGCCTTTTGGCGGGTAACAACATTGAGATTAATTATGTCCACCTACAGTAGTGGAAGACATTGTAGAATTGTCCTTCATGCCTCGATGCAGTATGAACATCACATAATATGGAGCTATAGGCGGGCGGGCGTGTCTATTTTTAGAGGGTCTAGTTCCCTGGGATGCGGGGGTTGGTTGCGGTCTTCTGACCAATCGGCCCTGTAAATGTCATGGCACTGTTCGTTCGTTCGTTCGTTCGTCGGTGGTTGGTTGGTTGGTTGGTTAGCTCGCATATGTGGCATGCTGTCAATTTTTTTGTTGAGGGACCCTGGAATTAGCCATCCATCCATAAACTGGGGAGGAGGAGATGGTTTAGAGGAGAGGAAGAGAGCTCTAGAGAGAGAGAGAGAGAGTGTGAGAGAGAGATGAAGATATAGAGAGAGATGGAGAGAGAGAATGAGAGACAGAGAGAAATGGAGGCGAAGATAGAGATTGGGAGATGGAGATATAGAGAGAGAGATGGAGATAGGGAGAGATGGAGAACGGGATAGAGATATAGATAGGGAGAGATTGGGGGATATGGAGATGGAGATGGAGATATAGAGATAGATGGAGAGAGAGAATGGAGATGGAGATAGGGAGAGATAGAGAGATATGGAGATAGGGATAGAGATGAAGATAGAGATAGGGAGAGGGAGAGATAGAAATAGAGAGATATGGAGATGAAGATATAGATATAGATATAGATGGAGAGAAGAAGATAGAGGGAATAAGGTAGTAATATAGAAATAGAGAGAAGGAGAAAGAGATGGGGATATACAGATAGATATATAGAAAAGATAGCGTTTAGAACACAGATTTGGAGGAATGGAAAAGCTAGATGGAAGATAAAGCAAATACAGAGGAAAAAAATTGGAAAGCAGGAGAATAATGAGATGGAGAAAAACTGACCATAATAGAAATATACAAAGGAGAAAGACAGACAGGTAGACAAAGGAAAATGTTGGCTGTGTCTTTATTTGTCCAAGATAGGGAAAAAGACAGAGATATGGCTGAGGTTTTTTTAAAAGCCTAAAATAGCATAATTACAATAGCACCAACCACATTAGCCAGAACTGATGTAAAATTACTTTTTATTGCTCGATATCTGATTGATTACCTCATACATCTAAAAGTCTGATCTAAATGACAAAAAAAAGAAACATATCTCCACTTACAGATGCAAATAGCAAGAATATATCTCCACTTACAGACGCAAATAGCAAGAATAGATAAGATGATCAATATATTTGCTAGTCCTTTTATCTGATTTTGTTTTTCATTTAGCAGTTTGTAGCTGTTACAATGAAAGAAAGAAAGTGATTAAAATAGAATGGTAGTACTAATAATAATGGTAGTAGTAATAGTTATAATGATAAAAATAGTAATTATAAGGATAATAATAATGAATAGAGTACTTATATTGCTCCAACTTTGTGAGAGATGCATATTAATGTCTTATCAGAGGAGTGTTAACTCTGTAGAGTGAGTGAGATAAAGATAAACTTGAGTTCTGGTAAAAAAAAAAAAAAAAAAAAAAAAATTCTCACAGAATCAAACGAAACTTCCACTGAATGTTCAAGATTACAAGTAAATGTCATTTGCCAAACAATTTTGGTAGAAAATGTATACTGGCTGAGTAATGAGCATAGAAAAATAAGGAAATCAAGGTAATAGGTCCGACAACATTTGTGTAGTCCCATATACATCTTTTTTTGTACAGTGCTTGTTACTTTACCAAGACTGGGCCAAATTAATTATGATTTTGATGACTGTAGAACCTTGCAGTACAAACCAATACTTTCATGCTACATGATCAACTTTTTTTGATCCATTCCACACCTTTTCTTTCACAATGCAATTGCATGACCAGAACTGAACTTTATCTTTAACTATCTTCTGGCTACAAACAGATGATATGAGATAATATGATTTTATTATTAAAATGAACTTTCAAAATGTTGAAGAAAAAACTCCTACCTATATTGTGACTGAGAGGCTTATATGTATGCTAAAAATTGAAAGCATGTGTCCTTGGAATCCTCCTTAGATTTACATTCCCTGAAGCTTTTGCGAAGGTCTCTAATTCCAATAAATATTGAAACAAATTAAACCTATGAATATAAATACAGTGATAGAAGTTGAATCTATGTTTTTAAATATTTATCCAAAATATTACATTCCCCAGCCTATAGTGAAGGTCTTTGATTATTATGGAAATTGGACCTTTGAATTTAGATGGAGAATTTGTGAGGAATCTTATCATTTATTTCAAGGTATGGAATTGCATGCCTCGGCCATGACATATTGTCATTGAAATAGGGGAAAGGATCCCATGAATTTAAACAGAGATTTTGAGTATTGGTTTTGTCCTGTATAGAATCAATCAATCATGCAATGAAAAGTAGATAACATGGTTTCCCCAGGGTTCCAAGTGTGATTAGACTAACCATCATATCACCAAGAGATGGCGCTATAGCTCAGTCATTCTCTCCTAGCTTGTGCCACCCTGTGCACAGGTGAGCAAACCAGGAGTGTCTTGTTTCATTCCAATTCTTCTTCATATTTCCTCTTCGTTAACCCTGTCATGACAATTGACAGACATACCTTGGGTGATTTTGGTAGTTCCACTATCCTCCCCTTTTTCTTATCCCTTTCTTCCACTTTCTCCCTCCTCATTCTGACTCTCTTTCTCTCATGCTCCTCTTCCTCTCTCTCTCTCTCTCATGCCCCCTCTCTCTCTCTCTCTCTCTCTCTCTCTCTCTCTCTCTCTCTCTCTCTCTCATGCCCCCTCCTCTCTCTCTCTCTCTCTCTCTCTCTCTCTCTCTCTCTCTCTCTCTCTCTCATGCCCCCTCTCTCTCTCTCTCTCTCTCTCTCTCTCTCTCTCTCTCATGCCCCCTCTCTCTCTCTCTCTCTCTCTCTCTCTCTCTCTCTCTCTCTCTCTCTCTCTCATGCCCCCTCTCTCTCTCTCTCTCTCTCATGCCCCTCTCTCTCTCCCTCTCTCTCTCTCTCGCTGTCTCCCCTCTCTCCTCTCTTCTTAATTTTGTCATCCTCTTTTCCTTCTTCTTTTCTCATCCTCCTGTTTTGTCTTCTCCCTCTCCACTCTCCTCTCTCCTCTCAGCATTTACCACAACTCTCCACTTTGCAATCAATGTGCACGTACCTCTGTCAAATGTCACCTGTCTATTCTAGAAATACAGGTATGCTACAGTGAACTTATTCATCACTAGACTTAATGCCTAATGCTAAGTACCTCCAGATGAGCTCAAATTGTCACTTCCAACTAAAGACTCCCATTCAAAGTAATGTAGTGATGATGACATTCTAAATGTTCAAAACTATGAATGAAAACAAATCACATTAATATATATCATATATGTGAAAAGGCTCTTTCATCTTTCTTTTTCTTCTGTATAACTGGCAATTTTTTTATGCTACACACATTTCTTTTGGAATCATGATTATGAAATACAATTGTTTATATGATATATATATGATGTATATCCCGGATCCAGAGAGGTGCTTTTATTTGTATTGGTTTTGTAAAGTCCGATATGCAGTTGACCATATTGGCCATATCTATGATTTGTCAATGAATGTGTACTTGATGAAGGATAAGGTAGAATATAGATTAAAGGTAGGAAAAGATGTGAGTTTGTATTATAGCATGCCTCAGGAAAAGGATTCTTATTCAAAGGTTCTGTGTAAACATGATTGCAACTACTTTGTAAAATCAACCCAATGCACTTTTAAAAGCTTTATGCGTCACCTATTGAAATGTGTAGACATAAAAATGACATATCATAAAAATCCCAACATGATTTCTATGACAATACAATAGGGTATTGAAATTGTCCTGGAGTTGATTCTATTCTAAATTAGTTGCGTTTGTAGTCCAAATTACTACAAAATTAGTCAATATTATAAATATTTGAAAATTAAAAATCCAATCAATATAGAATGGTTCCCATTCACTATTATGATCAACCATTCAGATTATCATGTAGAGTTTTTTCAATCTACATGCAGTACTTGGCCACGACCTTTAAGCCTTGCTTCATGTACATACTGTGGTTAACTGTCTGGGCAAAATAAGCGCTCCACTTTTTACATTGATCAAATTACTTAACACCATTTTGAATTGATATGAGTGTTGTACCTCAACATTGGATGGGCTTAGACAGAGTTGACAGGCTCCATCGAGCCATAGAAATGAAACACCTTTAATAAGAACACCTCAGCAATGTAACGTAGAGAGAGAGATGAGGGGCCACATCATAGGGGCTCATACCAGTGTTTCATTCACTCAGAATACATCTTGGGCTGTCAGAAGAAAAACAAAATATATACAATAATATCTATTTAGGAGTGGATTTTTTTTCTTTCTTTCTTTGGGGAATTAAATATAATAATTGACAAAATATTTTCCTTTTATTTCCAAACTAAGATTGTCTTTTTTTTCAATCATTTTTTTAATGGGTTTTACTTTTCTGTAAAGTTTTTATCAAAAGTAAGAGACTAGAAGTAATAAGTGATCCCTTTTTGAAGCGAAAATAAACTGGCCCAAAAGATGCTACTTCGACATGTATAACATTTTTAATATCAAACTTCCTATAACCATTGTACGTTTTTGGAAAAATTAATCTGTGAAGCTTACCTAGAATAGATGCCCAATGCCATCGCTGAAATAGACTTATCTGCTGCCATCTAGTGTTAGGATGTTGCTAAAGGTATGCAAGCATTGAGGTTGAGTTATAATGAGAAAGAAGAGTTGGAATGCTGCAAGGCATACTAGGATTCTGCCGTATTATCTTCCTTTACCACCAACACTTATCTTTCTTTTTCTCTCCCCCCCCCTCTCTCTCTCTCTCTCTCTCTTCCTTTTTATGTCTCTATCTCCCTCTGTCTATCCACTTTTTCTGTTTCTCCCCTCTCTCCCCGCTGCACTCTCTTTCTCTCCTTTTCTCTCTCTCTCTTTCTCTCTCTATCTCTATCTCTCTCTCTCTCTCTCTCTCTATCTCCATCTTTCTTTTCATTGTGTGCTCTCTCTCTACTTGCTTTCACTCACTCTTGTTCTCTTCCCGGCTCCCTCTTGCATTCTCCCTCTTTCTCTCCCCTTCTTTCTCTCTCTCTCTTTCTCTCTCTCTCTCTATCTTCCCCCACCCCCTCCCTATCCCCTCCCTCTTCATTCTCTTTCTCTAGACTGCATCTCTCCCATTATGGCATTCCCCCTCTTCCTCTCTACCAAGAGGAACTTAATACTGCTCAAACCTTTTTGACATCGATCCAAATGCAAGCCCACAAATCTGATACGATTGGCAAACACATCCACCAAATAGACACTAGCTTATCTGCATCATTCTCTCTACTCTTTCACTTTCTTCCCATCCTCCTTAGTTTGCCCTTGCTCTTGCCATCACTTACCCTTACCCTCTCTTCTCACCTATACTTTCTCATTTTCTCTCACTCAGTCAGCATCAGGGGTGTCAATACCGTGGCCACTTTGAACGGGGGTGGGGGTATCAGACAAAATTGGGAGACGAGGGTAAAAGAAGGTAAATGTCAATTTGCAGACAGCTGCTCTGCAATTTTGTCCAACAAATAAAGATAAGAGATTCATAATTTTCAAAATTTGCTGACTAGCTCAACAGCCTCTAAAGTTTGCAACAGAAAATTATTTTGGAGGAATTCCCCCCCCCCCCCCCCAACGCACACACACCCCTTGGTTAGTATGTCCACAATGGATGACAGTTTATGCTGTTATGGTTGTCTCTAACATTTAATGATTATGCATTTATCATTCACACTTTGTATTATACAACTGTCATTTTTTGTTGGTGGTGATAACAGTTCCTCCATTTACTGATCACCATATTGATTCTCACAGACTGGTCGATTCAGTGCAGCTTGCATGTTCTACGTCTGCTCTTAACTTCCGGTGTAAACTTCCGGTATCTTCTGTTATTATGTTCCCATTCTCCCACCAATGATAAGGAGAGCCATCTCTTTTCTGGGTTAATGCGTGAAGCACAATTTCCCAATGGTCCGAAGTGCAATCCAAGCATGAAACAACAGTTGACTCTTGCAATCTCCCACGTATCTCGGCAGAGTTTTAGGTAAATTTAAAGAGAGAATTAGTTTGCAGGAGTGTTAAGATGGCTGTGCTCCATTGGATGTATTTCTTCATCGTACTTGAATGAGAGATTAAGCCCATCGTATTTTCTTGGAAAGGAGGGGGCATCATGCATATCTTGAGTTGGCAATCCATTCGATGGATTGTGACGTATGCACTGACAACTCTCCCATTCGTCGTGTACACAAATATTGATTTATGTTTTTCTCCTAAGCGCTAATGATTACAAATTGAAAAAGTTAATGACTTTCTTATTTTTTTTCCAGTTTTGTTAAAACTATCACAAGTCTGCTTGTTTTTATTTTTCTGCTTTCCATTAGAGTAGTTTGTCATTAAGGTTGGATTTTCCTTTGAGAGAGATAGAGAAGAGGCAGAGATAGATGCATATGATATGAAGAGACAGGAGTGAAGAAAACATGTTTAAAAGGCTAAGATAAGGAACTAGAAGAGAAAGAGATGGAATTGGGGTACTCTTGCGTGAAACACTAAGTCAAGATAGAGAAAAGAAATAATATGAGTAAAGCGAGGAAGACTTGAAAACAATTAGGAATTAAGATAGGGTTCGCTGATGAATAAGTTCAAAAACCTTTTCTCCATTTCCTGCGCAACGAAAAACTCTCATTTTTCTGTCTTTTGTCTTCACACTAACCCATACATCACCAATCAGTAATGATTATCACCTAGAGTCCAAAGAGCTTTCATTTCCTCCCTTTTCCATCACACCTCCATCCCACCTCCATCCCTTCCCATTGTCTAAAGATATCTTATATCCGAACAGCCTCTAGGATGAGAAGTTGAAACGGTGGGAAAGATGAGAAGAAATTGTAGAGGTAAAAAGGGATATTCATGCCAGGGCTAACCCACAGGTTTTTATTAGAGTACCATTTTACATGTATCTTGTTGATTGCCCTTAACATACACAAGAAAGGCTTACTTCATATCATTGGTTGTTACCCAACCTTCTGTTCCATCTCTATCTAATATTATTTGAAGACAAGACTTCTATATGATGATGCTGTATTCATAGTAAGGGATGGTTAAAGATTAAGACTACTGCATACAAGTCAATTTTTATCCCTCACTACAAATTCTAAACTTGTGAATGTGGCAGTGAAAGAACTTGCACAGATTTGATACTGTGAAGTTAAGAACCAAATTATCCACTCTGTATGTGCTTTAAGAATCTGAAAGTGGTAAATATGTGTTTTTATAACATGAATTATGTATGATTGAGAGCTATGAAGCAGATCAATATAAACTAGTAAAAAAAACTCAAATGTAGATTTGATTTAATGGATAAGATATTTCTTTGCACCGGGGAATCGATCTGTCCTAAAGTAAGTATTGATTAAAGATCAGGTATTTTGCAGGGATGGCTAGAATTCTTGGCTGCGCCTGTAAGGCGGGGGATTCAGCGTTGAAACTTATCCTCTTGCTTCTTTATTCTCTCTCTCTCTCTCTATGTTTTTCTCCCTCTTTTCATTGTCTTCTGGTATATGTTACAAAATTGTGCTTTTAGCTGATGATTATTTTTAATAGCCCTAAAAGAGCATGTACAAACCTAGCTATTGAAATGTCATTGAGAAAAGTACTTTGATGTTATTTCTGTTTCTGTGTTATTAATTATTCCATGATACTCTGTTCATATTTATTTTGGACTTTCCCACATATTGTACTATGTGTACATGTCAGATTGTAAACAGAGATAAATTTTGAATGTCAGAAATTCTGCATATTCATCAAATTCATGCTCACTACTGATTCTAATATATTATTTTCTTGATTTGATTGATACCGATTACTTTCAATCCACCCTGTGAAATATCCCTTGGCCCCAATTCTGTCAAAGCACTTCAGTAATGATTGATTTCTTCATCCATCGAGAGATAACTGAGTGATTACTTGGTATAGATTTCAGAAGAATTAATTTTTTATTTTCCTACTCTTTCTTTGAAATCTTTTTTATCTCTTTCTTCCTTTTCCATTTTCATCACTTCCTCTTTTAACTGCATTAGATCATCTCATTCTTCAGGAGGGGGGGGGGGGGTCACAAAGATCCTAAGTCGAACTTAACTCTAAGTTGGAGAGCCATTTGTAGCCCATAAAATATATTCAAAAGTGAAAATTGAAGTATTTTAGAGTTTTTATAAATGCCACATCAAGAACATGAAATCTCCTTGATAATAGAAAATATGAATGATTGGAATCAAATTGTTATGCCTTTAAAATATATTTTACAAAATATTTTCATAGATGCTAATGGCATTCCATAATTGTTAAGTCCAATTTAGAGATAACTATACCTTAGGATTTTTGTGAAACACCCCCAAGGTCATGAATCTTTCTTCCATCTTTGTCTTGACCTGATGTGAACGTATTATGAAATATGATTCCAGTTTGAACATGGACATGCAGGTCATTGTAACTCTCTAATACCTCTCCTGAGAACTAGATTAGCATTAACTATATGTATTTGTGTAATCGAATGCCCTCCTTGCTCTAGCAGACAATGCAGTCCACACCCATCTTCCAGGTATGAATTTATTTATGCAGGTGCAGTAGTAGTGATCCATCACCCCACATCCTCCTTAACTAACATGAAAGTGATTGTGTGGTGCTTCATACACAAACTATTTAGTGAATTTCTTAATGATGCGACCCACTGGGATTGACGCTGTTGCATTTCTAAAAAAGGCGGATCCCATTTGTCAAAGTTGTGCAGTTTATCATCTTGCTGAGATAACTAAAAGCCCAATTACCAAGTGAAACATCAAACGCTTTGGGTTCTTAGGTAACCAATTAAAAGTAGATCCAGAGAAAAGGGTTGTTTAATGAGATTGAAAGTGATTGTTAACATCCATCGGCATCCCCATGTGAGAAGATATAGCAAAACAAGGAGGAACGTGATCTCCGTTCCAAAGGGCACTTCCATGGAAATCTGAAGTGATGGCATATGATACTTTGATTGCTTTGATCAAGAAAGTTCTCTGAAATGCTGTGTTTACGTTTCTGGCATTACGTCAAAGATATATTGCAGACCTTCTTTGTAGAGGTAGGGCAACCGGAAGTTTGCATGAAATGGTAGCTATAATTAACTCGCTCAGATGTCTACAAAGATAGATCCGTCATAAATACATATGTAATTGGTTTTCAACCTAAACAAATCCCAATACATTAAAGTTCTCTGTTAAAAAATAATGCAAACTCTTTGTGCCTTGAACTTTGAGTATGTTTATGTTATTTTCAATTTCATACATCTGTCTCTCCCTCATTCCTCTTAATGGTTATGTTGGTAGGAAGAGGAGGGGGGGGGGGGGGGCAGTACAAGGTAACTTTTTCTTGCAACTCTTTCTTTCGGTATGAAATTTAATCTTAGGCTGCCTAATTGTTTGAACACAGTATGTGATATGTATGATATAGTAAATACATATTGTATTTGTTTCACTAGTTGACCATAGTTGGAAAAGAGTTAGTTTTCCCCCTCGTCCAAACTGTTTCCAGACACAAGTGAAAGTAGGAATTTGGTCAACTCAAATTTGTAAATAAAAATGTGAACAGGGATTTGAAGATGATCCCAACCCTAATTCATGTAATGGGTGTGATGGCATGGGCAATCAAAATTCTAATCATAAATCTGTAATACAGAGAGAGAGAGACAAACAGACAGAGAGAGAGAGACAGAGAGACGGACAGATACCGAGACAGAGCAATAATCTAGATGTTGTTTACATAACGGCTACATATATTAAGCTGCAATATCATTGATATATACCTCCCTCAACTTGAGGTTTGTTTATACTCCAATCCAATATTTATAATTGGAGCTTTGCAGGGTGTGTTTACACTTGACTGGGTTTCTAAAGATTTCCCTGTTCTCAAATCTTATCTATTTTTTAAAATTATCCCCCCCCCCTTTTTTTTTTTTGGGGGGGGGGGGGGGGGGTGATTGGACTACGGTACCTAGAAATGCTATCATACATGTAGATCATGTCAGTGCAGCGGGATACTATTTAATGAATTGTTTTTGCAAGGTCTTAATTCTTACTACCGGTAATCTTTGAATGATTTTATGATCTGTTTAAATTTCATGTATGTATGTACCCTGTCCTCACTATCAGGGGAAAAAAATAGGAAAATGTCTAGTGTCCCTGTCTCCTGCAAAAATATCTGTACACACAAATATTGGCAAAAGCAATAGTGTATTTTCTACAGCTGAACATATTTATTCAGCTGCAGATATTTGCCATGAATCAGTATTATATGCTTTTCTGAGAGAATTTCTCTCAAAATGCAATTTCATTTGCAGAATTCAATATCACTTTTTTTACAGGAAGATTTATTTATCCTGCAGTCTTATAGTCTCTTCAATTTCCTGAAAGGGTCTCTTGTACTCACAAATTTGTTTCCACTCCAACTTCTACTGCTGATAAGTTACACATGTTTTGTTTATCATAATGTGGAGAGGTCGGTAGCCATACATCATCTGTTGAGACCCAAAAAAGTATTGATCTTATATTCAACCTCATGACTATCTACCTTTTTACACACGAGTAAAATTCTTTAAAGCTGATTAGTTTAAAGCCCAAGTCCACTCCAAAAATAACTTACTTTCAATAGAACCAAAAAAATCAGACAAACCAATCAAAAAAAGTTTGAGCAAAATCGGATAACTAATAAGAAAGTTATGAATGTTTAATGACATGAAATACTTTGAAAATCACTACACAAATTGGCAACTCACTCATGAGTCTGTGACGTATGGTCCTCACTATCCACTAATTATTTTCTTTATATTGATAATATAAATTTCCTATTTTCACCCTAAGAATCTTATTTCTTCACACCAGCATCCAAGTTAAATTGTTAGTCATGTGTTTTTGTGTGGATGCACAAATAAAGAGTAATTTTTGTCCAGTTAAATCATGAAAAATTGAATTTTGATAAACTATTTATATAAAAATCAATAATTATGAATAAACAATATTCAGAAAATAGTATCAATTCTTCAAAATTCATAAAAGTTTTTGGGAAATGTCATGCATGCAATATGATACAGGTCATATAACCTGGGCAAAGGCATGGGGAAATCAAGTTTTGGGGGATAAAAAGGGAAATTAATGTGATTAAACTATATAAAGCAATTGATAAGTTGTGAGGACATGACGTCACAAACTGATAACCATCTTGGCAATTTGTGTTGTGATTCTCATTGTTCCATAGTTTTACATACTTTTTCAAAAATTCATAACTTTCTTATTAGTTATCCGATTTTGCTCAAACCTTTTTTGATCGGTTTGTCTGATTTTTCTGCTTTTATTGAAAGTAAGTTATTTTTCGAGTGGACTTGTCCTTTAAAGAGCTTTAAACTGATCAGCTTTACATTCGACATCATTCACACACAGAAATTTTGGTGCGATCGTACCTGATTAACTGCTCTTAAAATGCGCAGTAGTGCCATTGCGCATTGAAGGTCAGGTCATATCAAACAAAGCGCGCGCTCCATCCAGTTTAAACATGTATAACTGTTCACACACAAAATGTCAAGCTCTCTAGATACGGACTTCGTATCTGCAGCCTGCTTTGAACAGCGTATGAATCGCGAATACGTATCTGTTCGAACATCGTATAAATGACGTTCACACAGGGAAAATTTTCTTTAAAGCTGTTTAAAACTGTTGAGTTAAACAGCTTTAAACTAATCAGCTCTAGATACAATGAATTTTAGCTGTGTGTGAAAAGGCTGATCGACTTTTGTTTTCACACCTTTGAAATTTGACCTGCTTCTCTCCTTCTGATTGAATTTATGCTGGCAGTACAACCTTATTTATTCAGCATCAATTACTTTTTTTGGGGGAGGGGGGGGGGGGGGTGCTCTTTCTATGACACAATGTCCAGTATCTACCAGCTCCTAATTTGTTTTTCTTTTTTCAATTGATTGATTAATGACTTTATTATTATTATTATCATCATTATTGATTAATTTATTTATTAGTGTCTTTCTTTCCTTATTAAATTCTAGTTGGCAATTATTTTAATTATTAATATTATTATTTTTATTATAGTATATATTGTTGGCCGGCTGGCAGAAGGGCGTTAGCGCGCGAGCGAATTGAAAACTACTTTTCAAATTATTCGCATTTAAAGATTTGTTTTATATTTAAACTGCATTCCGTCTTGAAAATTGAACACCCTCAATATATTCTTATTTTTAATATTTTTTTAATATTTTTTAAAAATTTTTTTTTAAATATATATATATATATATATTTTTTTTTTTTTTTTTTTTTTTGGGGGGGGCGCTTTCACTAACATGATTACCCACCAGCCCGTGCTCTCCCCCTCCCCCTCCACTTTTTGAGATCAGAGTGCTGCTTAATCACACCATTTGTGGTAGGGTCCATGATCACACAAAGTGCCATGGAAGCGACTGACTGTACGTACCTGTACTGAAATGTGTTCATGCTTCAGGCTGATTACCTTATCAAATTGGCAACAAATTAACGACGAGCTGGTTATCAGAGTAATGAAGTTGTGACATTGGATGCCCACTTGAAATAACTCACAGGTCACCTAGCCTTATTTGCTTTCAATACCTATCCCCCTCGACTCTCTGTTTTTGTCTGTTGCTGTGCCTTAAAGGTAACACAAAGTTTTAGTATGGGCTCATGAATTTGGTTCAAATGAACATATTGGACGCATATGCGGTCCTACAATATTCACTGATCATTGTCGCGGTTGAAATTGAGTCTAAAGTTATGAAATTGTAAATAATTAACTCTTTATGTTGTAAAGCTCCCTCTCACGGTCAATATATAAATTAAGCTATGAAACAATGTTTCTTGACTTAAATCTACCGATAAGTTGTTCCCGTTCGAAAATTATATATCACAACTACACATTCTGAGATGTTCATGGTCGCAGCTACCATTGTACGGCCATAGGCGGTATTTGAAATTTATCAAAATTTACCGGGAGCACCGGTAAATTAAATTTTTATATTAAATTTTTCTCGAAAGTAAAAGTAGTTTAGGGGCTAAATTTGCTAGTGCTTATAATACATCCACAGGAGCATCCAAATATATTTTGTAAAGAATCATTATCCACCCAATTTTCAAAATTTCCCAAAACTTTGTATTACCTTTAAGATGTAGCTCTTTGCTCAAGCTATCTGTTCTCTCTCTCTCTCTCTTCATCTCTTCTTTCATCTCGCTCTGCCTGCCTCCCTCTCTCATTTTTTCTTCATCAGACCATCTCTATCGTTCACTCTTCAGACTTCTCCTCTCCTTCCATTTGTCTTATATTTTCTATCATGATGCTTTTCCTTTTCCTTTCTTGTAATCTCCATCATCAGGTTATGTCTCTTCCCTCTCTGTTCCCCTCCCTTCCTCCGATCCCTCTCTCATACTGGTGTCTTCTTCTTTTCTCCCTCAAGTTGTCTGAATGTATCACTGTCTTCTTGTCTATGCCATCTTTATATGACAACATATTGGTGCCCTCTTCCCTCTTTCTAATGAGAGTAAATTAACTATTAAGTGGATTGAGTTAAAATAACTAACAGGTCATATCACTTAATACATCTGTCTGTCTCGGTTTGTATGTCTCTATCCCTGCTTAGCTTTTGCTTTCTTTACGTCTCTTTAGACTTATCAATCCGTCTAGCCCTTTGCTTCTGTACTTCTATATGTCTTTGGCTGCCTGCAAGAAGGCCATTACTACTATTGACAAAACATTCCTCTTGCAGCCCGCTTGCGGACAGCCGACAATGTTCCTTGTCTCTCATTCCGGCTCTCTGTCTATCTCTTCCTCTCCTATATGCCTAGTGTTTCTCCCTCTCCTTCCTTCCTTCTCTATCTCTCCCTCCAACTCTCTCTCTCTCTCTCTCTCTCTCCCTCTTTATCTCTCCCTCTCCCTCTCCCCTCCCTCTCCCTCTCCCCTCCCTCTCCCCTCTACCTCGATCTCCTCCTCTACCTCTCGCCTCCCCTCTCCCTATCCCTCTCCCTCTTCCTCTCCCTCTCAGGCGCGTAGCCAGGGGGGGGGGGGGGGCGGTGGGGGCTGCCGCCCCCCCCTAAACGCCGGCCAAAAACAAACAAAAAAAGAGAAAGCAGAAAGGAGGAGGACGTAGGAACGAACCGTCTTCTTTCTCTAATAATTTAATGAAACGTCAAAGCTTCCGCGAGGGGGGGGGGGGGGTGAACTGAATTCAGATAAGGATTAAGAGTCAAGAACGGTACAACGAATCGTCATCTTTCTCTAATAATTTATGAAACGTCAAAGCTTCGCGCGGGAGGGGGGGAACTGAATTCAGACAAGGATTTAGAGTCGAGAATGGTACAACAAATCATTTTCTTTCTCTAATAATGTAGCGAAACGTCAAAGCTTCGCGTGGGAGAGGGGAAACTAAATTCAGACAAGGATTAAGAGTGGAGAATGGTACAACGAATTGTCTTCTTTCTCTGATAATTTAATGAAATGTGAAAAGAAACTGATTTTAGACAAGGATTAAAATGAAATCCTGGCTACGCGCTTGCTCCCTCTCTCCCCTCTCTTTAATTCCCACCCCTCACCTATTTTCAAGTCACCTCTATATCAATGAGAAGCTTTCAACTTCATAAACTCCTGAATGACATTGACAATACTTATGTCCTTGCATTCCATTACACTCCATGCAATGAGCAGCATGGTCACCACGTGGCAAAATGTAATCAAATGAGTGCAAGAAGACGAGAACAGATGTTATCTTCACGCGTATTCCTCCTACGCATCTGTCGGCAATGTTTGTTGTTGTATGTTACGATCATCCATTAATGAGGCTGCTTGGCTGGTCATATGTGATCATATTTAATCATATCATACCATCACTTTATCTTGGTGTCTTTATGTAATGATTAATCATTTGATAATGTTATTATCACTCATTCTTGTGTATTTGTTTGATCATATTTTTAATAACTCATTTTTATTTCACCAAAACTAGAATTCCTTATTTTGTAATAATAATAATTAATACACAACATCTATTAGGCGCTTAATACGGTTGTTTCTAAGCTCACCGTTGTCTGTCTTCAAATTACCAACCAAAACTTATTAAAAATACACAAATTATGAATCTGTCCTTTATTCACTAAATCATGCATATATATAAATAATAAATAATAAAACAGAGATCAAACATAAGATCAAACAAACAAGGAATAAGATGGAAATTGTGGAAATTGTTTATATTCTGTGTGTATATAGTATATGTACATATATTTTGAATCTTTTCCTGTTACTCACACCCTTTGCAACAGGATACAGTTATATCGAGCATTATCATGTATTTATAATGCAGCCATCTGTATAACACCCACCCTTGCATTATACTGCCCTTCATCACTAAACACAAATTCAACACGATTCCTCTTGATTACGTAGTTTGCTTGCGTGGGCAATATGATATGCATGATATACATGAGCATATGGTCACAAAGAAATGAAAGAATATGAAAGCTGACCCCTTATCAGAGATATGATGATAATCAGTCTATCAATATGCTAGAGAGCTCGGATGATTGAAGTTAAGAACTGACCAAATCTTGTTTATCACTTTCATGCAAATTGTTATAGATGACCCAGTTCCTTCACAGTGTGCGTTCTGTAACATCAGACTTTATTCTCAATCGGAAATGAAACCATCTGCTTAAGAATTGTGTAAAAAAAAGAAAAATCCATATTTTATACCACCTTTGTTTTCTCCCACATTGCAAAGGCTATGGATTCTAAATCAATAATATGTCCTTGAAGTCTGATAGTGATTAATGCATAACTCATTGTATTTAATTACAAGAATGTACATGAAGTTGAGGTGATTATTTTTAAACATTAATTAGCAAAAGTTTATAGAATTTATAAATATGTGTGGTTCAAAAAAGAATAAGGGGAGGGGGAGATAAGAAAGTGTGCTCTATTTGCATTGATGCAATACCTTTTATTTTTCTTCAATTTATAATGAGTGCAGACAGATGTAGATGAATGGCTCAGCTTATGTGATGACTATTTATAACATTAAATCTTGAAGATACAATATACATAAATGATTCAATCTAGTGGTTATGGAAATATGTTAGAGAGTATAACAAATATTGATTTTTATTTTGTTGGTTTTGTCATAGGAGAAAATTGCTTCTAGTTTACTCTCAGTTCAAAGAAAGATAAACATTGAAAGTAGCGAATTCACAATGAACATTTGCTTTACTATTTTTAGTCACATGTTAGAATGTGAAAATTGGATGAAAGTTTCCATAATTATCAAGTATCAATTTATATTGGAAATGTCATAATGTTTTGTTTGTTTGTTTGTGTGCTTGTTTGTTATTTTCTTGCTTCCAAAATAAGTTAGGAGAGGTGTTGTATCATTTCATTTCAAATATTGATTAGTAGGTTTATAAAGGAATAGAATGTACTCCGATATTACTAGATATCATTGAGCCATGTTAATGTTATGAGATGAACACAGTATCAAACAAATGCTTTATATTGCCATGGTGATGGTTCAGAAACACAATTACTCCCAGATCTATATGACTTGAGTCTTGATATGATTGAAGCATGCATGTCCATGTCTTGCTGTGCTGAACCAACTACATGTTACAAGTGAATGCTTTATAATGCCATGGTTCACTTAAGGTCCATGGCAATGCTTGATGACATACATGTCTAGGAACAAGCCAAATCGATTTTAGATCCTGTACTCTCTATTTCATCTTCTCATTTAGATTTAAAGGGAATGATCTTAATATTATAAAGAATATGTCCCTCTTATATTCAATTTATCTTTTTTCTATTCATCAATTTCACACCCTCTTCCACCTCTTCTCCTTTGTCTTTTATAAGTTCCTCTCATTAATCCCCTATAGTTTTTCTAGTTATTCCCATAGTCTTTGTATTCGCTGTTCTTCTAAGGAGAAATCATTAAATTTATTCATTTATATTTTTTAATTTATTCTCATTGTCTCATGTTTTTCTTTTCTTTCCTTTTTTTCATAAACATGGATTCCTTGGATCATCTGCACTTTCATCATTTTCTTCAAACAGGTAAGTGTACCATTTATGCACAGTCAGTTATATATATGTGTGTTTGTTGTCTGTTATTTGTCTATTTTAGTCCCACGTCTTTCTTCCTGATGTAGTGTACTAATACTCTACTTTCCAGTTTAAAAACTGGATCGGATTAAAATGGTATTCAGCAGTCTAGACAAATAAATCTCAATGATAGTTTCAGAAGAAGATATTTCTATCTGTCTGAGTTACTTTAATCCAGGCACTAAATCAATACAGCTCAAGATTCTGATCTGCACAGGATTAGGAATAGCTAGCTCTGTGATTTATCTTCCCTGGCCCATCAAGATTTTTATTTCTTTCCTAAATGTGTATGCCATGCCTGAGTTTTAGAAAATGTAATGAGACAAGGAGTTTTGCAAATGGATTCTTAATCTGATTTTATTTTATTTTATTTATTTACCAAAAGAAATACATTTCATTCAATTATTTTACTTATACAAAAAGAGAAACTATTGGTTGGTAAAAGGGGCCAGATAATAGCACATGTACGGGCTAGTCGAGCCTAACCCCTTAAAGGTACTACAGTATGTCCCTTTTGCAGCCAACCTCAAATTTTGTAGAACTTTGCAGGAATTATGAATATGTCATGTATGTCCTATCTGTGAAATTTAAACGTTAGCAGTGTCCTCATATTCAAATTATGCAAGGAAACCAGTTTACTTGCTAGACTTCACTGTCAGACACTATTGAGTGACTGACTGGCCTTTTTTCTTCTTTGGTAATAACATACATGAAAAGAGTTGTAAAGGGTACATGAGCATTTGTCTACATTAATAACCCACTTCTTGTGATGGCCAAGATTAAACTGATTGAATCTTTGCGCAGTATATGAAACGTATGACCATTCGGTACAATTGTCTGAAAATCAAGACTATTATTTTTGGGCTCTATAGCCCTAAAGTCGATTTGACAACTAATAGTCATTATTTTCCCACTTGAAGACATTTTCAAGCCCTACCTTTATTAGGGAAGTTCTAAATTAGTATTATCTTTCAAATGCAGTTGGAATTTAACTTTTTCATTTTTTTAGCCTGCAAATGGGACATAGCACCTTTAAAGAAAGCGTAACAAAACAAAAAATAATGAATTTACTATTACAATTGATAATTTAAAAAAAACAAGAATACTCATCAATGTCTTACAATATATAAACTAATAATGTAAAATATAAATTGTGTACGTATGCAAATTATTTAACTTGATATTTCATTCATGACTTGTTCAACAAATGACTTGTAACAGAATTCCGAAATCTTAAGAAGACTTAATATTTGTCCTAAAATATTTGTTAGAACTGTGTTATGCATGATGAGTTAAAGGGAAGAATCAAGCAAATACTTTCATTCATGTATGTTGGATATTTGGTAAATGCTAGCTATGTATATTTTAACCTCAATACTAAAAATATCTCCAACTCTGCCTGTTCACCTCTTACATACAAATTAGAACAAGCTCCCTTTTCTCTGAATGTGATTTGCCTGACTCGCTTCTCTTCACATTTACCGCCAATCACCGTCGATTCCCTAAACGGGAACGTGCCCTTGCTATTGACCGGTTGTAGAGTGTTTGTTCCTGACTCGTAGATTCCCACTTGTATGTGACAATTATTTATCCAGCTTGGCCCAAGATGAACAACACTCCTAGCTCAGTCCCCTTCAATCTAATACTCATTACTTCAAGGGACGGGTCACATCTTATACAGATAAAATGCTAACAGTGAATTAGCGTATCGGCGTGTTCATCAGCTCGAGATTGCCAAATAGCCCGCTATTTCTGATTTTGGAAATAATCCTGAAGTTACAAATCGTGTCTTCATCAGCTCGAGATTGGAACTCGACTTTGAGAAATTAGCTAGGGTTATTTTGCTCAGCGTTCGCGCAAAGTGCCAGTCTTCGTGCTGGTGAAGACGCACTGGACAAATAACGGGATATTTTGCCAAATAGTGGATATTTTGCAAACTATCCCAAGATATCTTGGGATGATTATCCCGCTAATTGCAACTTCGGGCTGATGGAGACGCAAACTAACTGGATAATTTGCGATCGGGATTGATGAAATAGCGGGATATTTGGCAATCTTGAGCTGATGAAGCCAAGCCTTTTGTGGAAAATATTTTGGAGCTCAGCAATTCAGCTTTTTTTAAAGCCTTAACTCTGATTTTCTAAGAACAACACTTCTTTGTCCTCTTCAATTTAGTGCTCATTTCTTGAAATGAGCAGTCACGTATCACTAATAGTAATATTGATGGAATATGTCTATGTAGGTGAAGTGTTGGGGCTCATAAATCAAGCTTTTGATCTTTCTGCACTGAATTCTTCAGATACCTTTTCTTATTTTAACGAGACCAATTTTATCATTTTCCTGATAATTATTGTTGATATGTGACTAACTTTAAAGGAGACTGGTATCTCAGAAATTCCATGCTCATTTCTTTTAAATGAAATTGTATTTTTCCAGTTCATGTACCATAAGAATTCATTTCTGCTCGGACTAAACAACCATCAATCCATCAATCAAATGCCCAATCAATCAATCTGTCCATCTTCCTATCAATCAACCAATGAACTCCGTTTTTTTTTCATACTACAGGCAAACCTGCTTTAGTGACCACCTGTCTACAAAGATCACATTTTTGGTTTCCCTTGAAAATGGTTTCTCATTGAAACATGAACTAAAGGAATCTGTCTACAAGGACCACTTTTTGTGCTTCCCTTGGGCGGTTGCTATTGACAGGGTTGAACGGTCTGCAGCTCTTCAAACTTACGCTTGATTATCTGCATTTAGACAAACGACCCCCCCCCCCCCCCAAAAAAAAAAAAAAAAAAAAAGAG
Source organism: Strongylocentrotus droebachiensis (assembly GCA_035222895.1). Classification (NCBI taxonomy): domain Eukaryota; kingdom Metazoa; phylum Echinodermata; class Echinoidea; order Camarodonta; family Strongylocentrotidae; genus Strongylocentrotus; species Strongylocentrotus droebachiensis. The sequence continues at coordinate 51,162 of JAVYIG010004527.1, read as the reverse complement.
AGGACAAAATGGAAATGTTTACGATGTGCCACCTTCCTCTCAAACAGGAACTGATGGTGAATTAAGAGTTATTTTAAGTTGCAGGAAATGGTACCTGGACACCTATGTTTTAAAGAAAATGGTTTTGCATATTTGTGAACGAGCATTTTTTAAATGAAATAGAGTCATACAGAAATACAATGGTGCCAAATTGTGCATGGCTATAATGGAGAGGGGTAAATGCAGACCTTCATTTCTAAGGAGCGCGATCGCGCCGGCGCTCCTACAGCGCTCCTAAAAAATAATCAGGAGAGTTGTTTACAGCGCTCCTTGGTTTCAATGTTTTCCTTCAGTTAAAAATCCCGTTTAGGGTGCATGTTTGTGGCCGATCGCACCGGCAAAATTGTCAACAAATCGCCATTTTAAGCTTCTAGCAACTTGTCAGTCATTCTCCGAAACAATGCATGTCCTACTAAATATTCATGAACACTATAACTTCGTCACAAATTTCAACCACTTACATCGCCAAGCCTTCGATTAAGCGGGCGCAGGGCGCAAATTTGCGCTCGTAAAACTACCTATTGCGCCCATAATCATCTAAAACCATACGGCAAGGCGCAAGTGTTTGCTGTGAAAATGCGCCCATAAATTATTAGAACAGAAAAAATACACGAATGATTCGTAAAGGGCGCATTTACACGGAAACACTTGCGCCTTATAAAAGCACTAAATACGAAGCTAGTAGAGAGCTCACGCGGCAAACTGTTCGTGATTCGGAATCACAAACAGTTTGCCGCGCAGGAGCTCTCTACTAGCTACGTATTTAGTGCTTTAATAAGGCACATGTGTTTCCGTGAAAATGCGCCCCTTTGTTTACGTACGTTCAGATCATGCGAACGCTAGATGCTGCTGTGGCACTGGCGCACGCATATACGTACGTACAAATGTATCGAAGGATCAAGACAACAAATCGTCAAATGGAGAAATAAACAAGCATTCAAATAGTCATTAGAGATCTGTCGAGGTTTGTTTGTAGTTCTAGTTTATTATTTCATCTTAAATAGAATTTAGAATTATCTTATTGATAAGTTAAGAACACCTACGATATTCTCGATCGTAGCTACTCTCTTTTTGCCAGCAGCCGACCTAGCGTTGTTTCGGCAGAAAGCTAGCCGGCCAGCTTCCCACGACGAACCTTTCGAGTCCCGGTAAAATAGCGCGCTGCAAAACTACGAAACTGCATTGGTCTCGTTGAAAAACTCCAGCCCGCTCGCCTCCCACGCCGGACCATTCGTGGTATGGTGAGAGTGTGTGTGTGCGAGGTACGATTTTGGTTTAGGGAACGCACGTTATGCAACTTCTTCTTATTTCTTTGGTTATACAACAATTAAAAAGGCTATTTCTTCAAATTTGCTCCTACTGCCGAGAGTGTGTCGGGAGGTTTGTGTGTCTATTCATTTGCTCATCAACATCAATTTTCAAATTGAGCTCCTCACTCTTTCCAGGAGAGTTATTTGAGGAGCTCAATTTGAGCTCCTTGGCAAAACAAGGAGTGGGATTAATAGAGCTCCACCAAATTCTAGAAATGAAGGTCTGTAAATGCAAACAGAAATCTTGTTATCATAAATATTTTATTACCTGACATTATTGGATCAGTGTTTGTAGATAATATCTTATGGAGGTTGCAGTCTCTGGGTAATAATGTGATATGCATAGATGCCTGTGTTATTTAGCTATGTTTTCATATTTATGAGGTTTGTAACTTATTTATTGTCAGCCTTTTTATCCAAGATTCTGATCTCACAACAAGGAACGTTATGCACAATGGAAGAGATTGAAAGTGTTTGTCAAACTTATTGTATACAATTACATTAGTGCTAAATATATTACTCATTGCGGATGTACATGTAGTATCAAAAATAATACCGCTAGTGATATTCGTTTGTCTCGCAATGTATGGTCAAAAAGATCACAACGTTTTGTGTGCCGCTGCAACACTTCGTCAGGTGATAAAATAAATCGATAGATCGGCACTCGAAAAGTTGTGATCTTTTAGATCCCTTGTTGACCATACATTGCGAGACAAACAAATATCACTAGCGATATTATTTTCGATACAATTACATTGTGAACAAATAAATATGTGGAGGCAATTAGGAAAAGGTTGGTTATGTAGTATAAAAGAGTGGATGTGTTCACTGATGGTTTGTTATTGTAAGTATATAGTTCAATCTTGCTAAAAGTCACACGTACACACTGCACACAGGAATGTGTGAATAGGAAGACGCACACGTGTGTCATGAAAGTTTGGTACACGCTCGCAAATTATTCTCATCTTTACTAGAACTCAACCTTCTCTTTAAAATCAAAACAATGGAAACTATAATGACGTTTCTAAGATAAATAGATTGGCAGTCTCTCACCTCCGTAACTAGGTCTATAAAAACACCTAAAAATAGAACCCTTCAGTATCTGGGTTTTCTAGAACAAGTGAGGACAAAACAATATTTGTGATTGACAACGTAGACCTAGTTTTGGAGGACCTTGTGTGCGCAAAAACATTAAGAAACGTGTGGGGGAAAAAAATATATGTTGGACAGTTGTAGTTCATATTACATTGATTCAAGTTTTATGCTTATTGACTTGGATGAGCAGCTATAGAATAAACAACTATGTGATTCATAATATGATAAATGAGCTATATAGGCCTGTCGTCATCAGACCGAAGTTGCAAAGTAACCCGCTGTTTTCAGATTCAGGATATTTTCTTGTAGCTCGAAATTGCGTCTTCACCAGACCGTTACGCTCATCACAAACTAGATGAAGACGGGCGCAAATTAGCCTGCTATGTCCCGGGCCATTTTTTAAACAAGACCAATATTTCTTGGGAAATTTTTCCGCTAATTGAAACTACGGGCTGATGAAGACGCAAATTTGCTGGCTAGTTTGAGATCGGGCTAGTTGCAACCTGCATTCAAATCATTGCTATTTATAGTTTATCTACAATATTTTTTTTAAAGAAGCATCCAAGGGTTTTAATACAGTTCTAAACCTGCAGAAGGGTTTCGCGTGGACTTGCTCTATTATGGGCATTGTTTATGAACTGGTCCTTTAGTACTAATTCTGATGAATGATCCACAAACAAGATATTGACATGAAAACTATGCTAAATAGTAAATATAGTACATAGAGAAAATAACATGCCACATATCCAAAGGAGCATGACTACAAACATGCAGACAATTGTAGCTCTTGGAAATTCTATGCCGGGGGAAATTTTAAATAGCTATTTTCTGAAATGAAAATATGACAACTTTACATTTTGTAATTATCTGTAACAGATTATATTTCAGTGGGATATATTTCTGTGAAATGGTCATAGATGTCAAAGAGGTGAAAGCCTTCACAGCTATATATGTATGAGATTCAGAATTGGCACAATTAATTTTTGAAATATGCATAGAATATTTAGGCAATAAAAAGAATGCGTCCTCTGAGTGTCAGAATTGTGTTACTTATGAATCAACACCCTTTTTACTCTCAACAAGCAATTATTATTTAAACTCAATACAAGTCTTCAATCTTTTTAGAGTGGAAGTTAACCCTGATACTATTAGCTGGTTCGTATAGAAGCAGAAATGTGAGAGAAGTAGATCAGTGAAAGTTTCAGCAAGATTCAATTAAAAATAAGAAAGTTACTGATTTTATGAAGTTGCAATTGATCAAACATGAATTGGCAACTCTTTGACGTATCTTTCGAGGTCCCCTCCCATTTGCTATTTACAAAAAAAGTTATAAATATCTATTGTCTCTAAAGAAAATTGTGAATCATACATGCACCCTAGATATGGTTATTGCAGAAAAGTAAGTACTGTTTCTCCTATTTTTCTGCTTTTATTAAAAGCAACTTAATGTCAGGGCGGACTTCCCCCTTGTGAAATGTAGCAGTGATAACAGCAGGGATCAAATCCGGTTTGCCAGATTCTATTGGAGTTTAGAATTTTATTTCCTTTTCCTCGCCATTTTGCTAGCTCTTGATACCATAACAAAGTCTTTGGCATCTGTCTCGTGACATAGCCAATGTTGTGCCTTCCTTGTCCGTCATACAGTACCCCCCCCCCCCCCCCATACTAGTATCTTTTGTTTGCATTTCTTAAACAATCTATATTTTGTTGAAACTTTGATTGTATTCCTAGTTCTTCCTGCATAATAATTTCACATTAGTTTCCCTATTTTATTGGAAACCAATACAGGAAACACAGATATATTTTGTTTCATTGATCAAGTTGTCTTTGAAAATGAATTCAGCTTCACCAAAGAGATATGCTGGTATCTCCTTGGTTTCATTGATAGAAAGGATATTCATTCATGTTTGACATGCCGGCACACAAACAGTACATTTGAGCTTGGTGGATTTGAGTGCGGCTCAGTATGCAAGCAGTTCAAGTTCATTGCTAACAGTTGCACACAGCTACAGTGGTACTAAATCATTTTTGGCAAACGGAGCAATCCTCGCGTCATTGAGTTATGGAATTGTTTATGACCAACGTAATCTCTTTGCTTAGCACTCGAAAGGCTTTAGTGAGAAAACTGATGAAATTGGTGGCATGCGGATGCCAAATTTGAAATCCCTCCCCCTCCCCCACCCCCTCCCCTCTTCCTTCATGATCGTCTGACGTCATAAAATACCTCTGTTTGTCAAGTTGTTGGTAGATGTCATTGTCGTACATTCCTTGACCTACGTAGAGTTAAAGAGAGAGAGCTGAGAGAGAGAAGAAGAGAAAGAGACTAGAGTTCAAAACCAAGTGGAGTTGTGTAGTAGTACATGGTTGTGTGCAAAGAGATTGTACACAGCACGTGTACCTGTGTTTTGGAATTGTGTATGCCAAGGCACAAATAAATCAGCCTGTTCGTGGCCATTCCTTTCCTTTGTGTTTACATTTTGTGAGACCGACACATGTGTGTGGTTTTAATTGGTATCGTGCCAGCAGGGCCGCTCAGTTTGCGTGGATTTGGAAGAAACAGTGGGTTAGGCGGCATTGAGCAATGATTCAAAAGCTTGGTGATTGCATGGAAACTATCAGCGTGCTCTTCCATTTGACCGACATACGTCACAACAACTCTGGTGCTACCCCCCCCCCCCCCCATCCTATCCCCCCGCCCCCCCATGGAAAGGATCGCTCTTGTTTCTCATTTTGTTGTTTCTTTGAATTCCATGTCATCGTTTGAACCGTGGAGGATGTTTGGCTTGTAATTCAAGTCACTTCGCTGCCATTAAGCATACAGAGTAATGTGATACCGCTACTTTCGGGTCTACACAGCTAAAGAAAGCAAAAACGGAAGAAGTGAAGCAACCAGAGGGTTGGTATAAGTGCCTTATTCCCAAGAATAAGCATTAAGGCAACATTAGCCTGCCTTTGACTTCAGCTGGAGAGAATGTTCACAATGTGAGAACTTTTCATCTTGCAGGACCCCCGTTACGCACACTATCGGGAATTAGCAAATATATCTTACGGACTAACACAGGAAGTATTAAAAGGAGTAAATCCATATCTGCACAGTCAAACACAACGCAGAACGTCAAACAACCTAGATCTTTGTGTGGATATATGTTTTTTAAGAGAAAGTTTTAGGTGGTGGATGATTTTTATATGACTCTGCGGAAGTTCTATGGGAGATACGTATCCAAGATGGATAAAGCATCTAAACTGGAGTTACAGCAAGCCATAATGAGAGCCCGCTTCAAACCTCTGTAAGTTTTTGAGTCTCAATTCTGTTTCTCCACATACATCAGCCCTAGGTACATGTACACCACTATCAGTTATAGGACCTAAGGACAGACACTCTCTATATACACAGCAATAAGCATGAACAAAGTTGTAAACTGCTAATACTAGGAGAAAAAATAGAACATAAATTAAAATAGAGGAGATTCTTTTTTACTGAAGTATCTTCTTAAGAGCTTTTTATTTATGTTTCTTTTAAACCTCTTGCTGTGACACATTCACACATGAAATTAGTATGAACTGCTCTTATCCTTTGCCAAAAATCCATTTGAAATGCTTTATTTTTTAGCCTTTCTTTCTTTTTATTCATTATAGGTGCTTGAATTATGAAGTCTGATACCAAGAATGGATATATATCAAGATAACAAAAAGATTATTAAGGAATCATTATTTAATCGTCTGAAGAAAAGACCCATCCTATTTGTAATACAAATTTATGAACTTGATAACATTGTAAGGGTAATGATAATACTTACATTTCTCTAGCACATTTTCACTCATGAGTACTGTATATAATTATAAAATGTATATTCACTTATTCACCATGCAAAATCATCATACAATTTCAAATGCGTGGGGACGGTCATATTTTCCTTAGCAAATAGATGCTGTGTTTAATAGCACACGATGCTATCACCTAGCTTCAGGGAATCACTTATCATTTCAAACAGTTGTAGTTATCTTGAAGCTCCATCTTTGACCTGGATGTAATTAACTTTCATCCAGGGTAGGTATATAAGAGAGTTAGGGTGCGTTCAAGCGACACTTTTTCACTCTAGAAACACGGTTTTCAAAGACGTTTGGTTTAAAACACGATTGGGTTCAAGCCATTTCAAGCAATTTTTCATTGGTCATGAAAATAAAAACTTGACAAATTTTTGCAAACTAGCCCAAGATATCTTGGGATGATTATCTCGACCAAACATCCCACTAATTGCAACTGCGTGCTGATGAAGACGTAAATTAGCTGGATAATTTGTGATCGGGATAGTTAAAATGGCGGGTTATTTGGCAATCTGAAGCTGATGAAAACAGGCCTATTGTAAGAGCGCTAAGTATAATGCTTTGTTATTGTAAGTAAAACTTCATGTATATTTGTGTTTATGTTGATGTTGAGAGATTTCTTTGCTTGTGATAATGATTGCAACATATCACACCACAGTTCATTGGCCTGCAAGTCATGACATTTAGCAGCTTGTTCCAAGTAGTATTGATTTACTCTTTCATTTCAAACTCAGGACTGAAGTAGCATGTAGCAAAATAGATGTTTAGTCAAATCAAGTATGAACGGTGCTTCTCTAGCTGTGAGAAATCTTTGCAGTAATATACCACAGAATTGATTGCATCATGTTAACGAGACGAATTAAGGTTCATTAAAATAGATATAATATATGTTATGAGTCGGGCAAAAAATTAAGTTTTTCATTTCGGGGGCTCCATTTCAATTTTTTTGGAAATTTTCGGGGGCTACTTTTTCAATTTTCAAGGGGCTCTATTTTCCATTTCGGGGGCTCTTTTTTCCATTTCGGGGGCTCTTTTTTCTGGGGCCACTTTTTCATTAATTCATAAAAGGATAAGGCCTACAGTTTGTTGAGATTTGTTTAGTAGGCTAAGGTTTCACGCTTCCTGCTTCATAATTGCCTATTTTAAAAAAAAAACTTTTTCTAGTTCAATATCTAAGTTTTCATGCATTGATTTGATGCAAGAACTGTAACATAATAGACCCTAGATTGTGATTATTTCTGACCATGAATTTTGATGATCATTTTTCAAAGTAAAATTTTCACAAGAAAATCAGACAGTCGTTTAAAAACGTAGACATTAGTAATACTTTTACTAATTCTAAGCTCAGGTTTCGTAAATCTATTCACGAAACTATATTGAAATCGCGGCAATAATGATGCAAACCAACAGATAACAATTTCAAAGTGTCAAATCTCTTCGACTCGAGCTCAGCTAGCTCAGCTCACTCACACACACTGCAGCGTATCTGCAGCGTAACTCCAGGAAGCTCCAACACCGGCGGTGCCGGTGTAATTGGAGCTCAACTCACACACACTGCACAGCGGCAATGCACTGTATTGTATGCGTGTCAGTCACGGTGATTTTGTCTGATTTTCTTTACTTTGAAGAAATGATTATCAAAATTACTTAAACATGGCGAGAATAATCACAAAATAGGTTTTAATTTCATACCTCTATTTATGGAAACTTTATAAAATTGCGGAAATCGTGAATTCGTGATGGAAATTGATTGCAGTTTCGCGAGTTTCGCTAGACATGGTTTAGGTTCAGCAAATTTGATCTACCAAAACAAAATCGACCGCCAAAGTCGACCCCCAAAAACTCGACACTGCGAAAACGTACGTGTTTTGGCGTACTTGCGTGCGACATGGTAAGCCAGGTAAGGTATGGAATATGGTTCGAGTTTTTTTACGACCGATTTTTGTGTATACAATTTTACACGGAGAAATGCACACAATGAATACGAAGCTAGAAGAGAGCGCGCGTCCGCTCGTAATCGTTAAGGGGGCGATTTGAGATCATTTCACTTTTTGATGTCGCCCCCGAAATCAGATTTTGAGCCTATTTCGGGGGCTGTTTATGGTGTTTCCGGGGCGAATCCGCCCTCCGCCCCCGTGTATTTTTTTGGCTGTTATGAGTGTTTGTTTTATCTTCAGGTTTAAGGAATGTGTGTCACAATGTAAATGAGATCCACTATCTTGCAAAATCTTTTGATAATTTAGAAAAACATTTGAATTTCACGCAAAATTAGTTTTTTTAACCTTTTACTGATGGCTCATGGTGTTCGAATGTTGGGTTATATGTGCGCATCAATGTGTTAGTTTATTGACTTCATGAAAAAAAAAAAAATCTTCAGAAGTAATCTACATGTGGTGAAATACCACAAAAACTGATATTGGGATAAGGGCTTTAAATAAGCTGTAATTTGGTTTTGCATTGATTATGCATGGGATTCTATGGAAACAGATGTATAAATAAACAAACAAACAAAATGGAAAATTCACAATAAATTCATGTAGACTTAACTGTGATGTAAAGTTTAGAAACTGTTCAAATATAACAACAGAATATTCTTAGCCTATCCCCTATGTGAATCTGTTGATACCTGTATTAAGCCTATGGTACACTGTATCTTAGTTTGTGAAGGCCATTCATTGCATTACAATCCAATTCTCATGTACGTTTCCAATTTGTAATTCACATATCGTCTCTGAATACTTCATCTAGTGATCAGCTAACAGAGAACCGAGATAGGAATGCATTAAAAGGCCAGACAGTGTTTCTTGCTTGCCTACGTACATGCATCCACATGTAGGCATACCTAGCTGAGCTCAGCAATGCTCGCAGGCATACAACCAATTGCAGCTGAAGCGTTCCATAATATCTGTCATGTTTGATACAATCCACTCATCGTTAATTCATCAAGAAAACAATCTCTCCATGTATAATTCATAATGGAACAAATCTATTGCTAAGCCATTATCCACATGATATTCAATCATAATTCTTGGCATTAAATTTTAGCCCATAGCAGTTAACTTTCGCCTCTTTAATAGTGTCAGTCTTTAAATATCTTTTTATCCAGAATTCTGGGAATTACACAAGACACATGATCGAGCAGAGAGAACAAAAATCACAGAATTTGTTCAGCCTATTATGAATGCAGCACATTGTACCCTTCCTAAATGAGAACAATCAAAGCGATTAATTTTACATAATCATTACATTCTCTAATTTGGCAATGTGGTGTGAAATTTATTATCGCTAATGTCCTTTGGCAAGACATTGATCTACATTTGCCACTCTTCACCCAGGTGTTAAATGGCCCCGGTAGGATGCGAAAGCTAATGTGCTTAGATTAGCAAGTGTACGCTTGTAAAAATGACGCCTGGCTGGAATGCTCCCCAGGGAGTGGAGAATGTGCATACATTGTGTGCGGGTAAGCCTGAATCCGATGACCGGGGTAATAATATATATATCTGTAAAGCGCTTTGAGAGGGCCTTTCGGTCCTGAAAATTGTCATATAAGAACTAGCTATTATTATTATGTGTACAAATTGGCAATTTGTTGGTGTTGAATTATTAAAGTGATTTTAATACACATTGGTTCATGTCATATACATTATTACATTTTTTAACCATGTACGAGCCAAGAATAGGGATAATTGGTTCCAATTTGTGGAAGAAAATGTGATTTATTTAGACCTTAAAAATACAGTGAGCTAACATGGGTTAAGAGAGCATGCATTCTTAAAGATGCATTGTGAAAGAAACGTTGTGGGATCAATAAAAAAAGGTCAATCATCTAGCATATAAGTATTGGTGTGTACTGCAAGGTTCTGGAATCATCAAAATGATAAGAAATTTGGCCCAGTCTTCGTAAAGTTACAAGCACTGTTCACAGAAAGATGTATATGGGATTACGCACACGTGTGCCACACGTGCGTTATATCTATCACGTCCGAATAGATATAATAATTTACCAAATATATCATTTAGTAGGCGATTTCTCTACAAAATTTGTATGATCACGTATCATACCTGCCAACCACCCCGATTTAGGCGGAGTTCCTCCGCTTTTTTCATACCAACTCCGAACTCCGAGTGCATGCCTCAAAACTCCGATTTTTTAATTTTTTTTTTTTTTTTTTTTTTTTTTTTTAAACAAACGACTGTTGCACAAGACTAAAGCATAACACAGCACTGATAACCAGATCACGCCGACATCCGCGCTCGCGCTCATAGAAGATATACACAGCGCAGCCCGAACGTGATCGTTAGTTCCGCAGTCATTATCCATGTACTGCATGTACTAGTACATGGAAGCACGTGCGCTAGCTATATCGATAAAGTGTGTGCGGACGTTGTACTAATACATACACTTCATGCAGCGTTGTTGCATAGTAACTGCATGCGTATAGCCCACGTGTATTTATATTACATGTGCAGTTGATACACCGTGCATAAACACTGTATACATTTGCGTGTTTTCTTCAATGCTTGTGCGATGACTGCGATCGTGGAAGCTTGTTATTTACCGGACTTCCTTGGGATTTATTTTGGATTACTACTACTATATTCTTCTTCTTCATTGATTTCTCCATTTTTGAAGGACAAAATGGGTAAGACTCGTGCTGTTCATAATCAGAAGTATAAGAAAGAATACAAAATTTTTTTATGTGTGGGGCGAAAAGGTTGAAGGAAAAGGCCCATTTGCACCATTAAAATGGAGAGAAAAAAAAATAGACCCTAAAGTCCTGTGTACCCCCCCCCCCCCCCCCCCCCCCCAATCTACGGGCTACTACCACAATCCTTCGGTGGTTCGCGACCTCGTAGTCCATCCAGAAAAATTTACTCCTAATTTCTCTTGTCTCAGGTTGGCAGGTATGATGTATTAGTCAAAACATATTCTTTCACATGATTGGTAATAAGAGCTTCCATTTCATTTTTTGAGAGGGGGGCATTTCCAAAACTGGCCTTTACCTTTAAGAATACAGTGAACTGCTATGGGTTAAGAGAGCATGCATTCTTAACCATTGCGCTGACGATAGGATACGACTACACATATTTGCTACCCTTGTTTCTGAGTGATGAATTTAGAATACAAATAACTGAGACATAGGAGGTGGGAGGCCTAATTCTTTTACAGTCCAAGGTTGAGATCGATATACCAATACTAGCATACTGTAGAGGGGCGCAGAGGGGGCGGGGGAGGGGGGGGGCGGTATGAAGGGTCCTCTCTTCCTTTACCCTCATATTAAATATATATACGCAAAAAAGGGACAAAACAAAAGAAGAATGTAAATTTGAAGGAAAACCTGTATTCATCTGAATATTTTAAAGTGAGCTATAAACTAGTTTTGAAACGTTTAGGCATTTGGAAAACTGTATGGATTGGATTTTAAAGAAATTTTTTAGTCTTAAATATTGAGAGATGCATCAGGAAAAACTGTCCTGATCAATTCATCAAAAGAAAGAGAACTATGAAACACAAGATCAACCATTTTGTAATGACATTCACTGCAGATGAGCGGGGACTAATTTATTTATTTTGTTTCTTGAGACTCAGAACGGCCCCTCTTGCTCTCAACAGGCAAACTGATGATATGTCACACCGTTGATGAGATGTACACTGTGCTTGTTAGCTGTATATACCGCATGCAAATCCACTGATGATAATGGATTAATTAAGAATGAACTTTGCTCACCTTAATAGATTATTAATCTCATAATTGGCAAGCATGACCTTGTGAGATAGTGCAATCTAGTTTCTAAGCTATTATGATGTCATCCACTGACTCAGAGCTACAAGGGTGTTAACTCACTCGCATGCTTTATACATAGAGTTTATCATCCTTCTCGCTCTCTTGGGAATCTTCTTCTCTTGATCGTAATCCAATTTCTATAACAGATCTAAGAATATAAAAAATATTATCTTTTAGATTTAAAAAATATATTGTTAAAAACATTTTTAGAATATCAAATGTCATATGAGTTTATTCAAAATAAATTGATATAATATAATACAAAAGTTATTTGTTGATTACTATGTGTTATATTTCTTGATGCTGATTACCTTTTTAGTATGAACTCTATCATTGTTGCTTACAATTTGTATTTGTTCTTGTTGGTCCTGATTACCTTTTTTTTGTAGGTATACAGTATCATTATAAAATAATCACAATTTGTATTTGCAGCAACAACTGGTTGATTTTATCAAACCATTTATCTATCTATCTATCTTTTCACTAAGCTACCTTAGTTGAGTTCTTGAAAGCCTTTGTGATCATATGTGATACATCTTTCATTATTCCTTGTGTATCTCTTGCTCATCACCACTTATCATACTGCTTCAGAAAAGACACTCTTTTAGCATGCCTCCAAGTGTAGCTAGAGCTAGAAAGGGTACCCTTTATGAGTCACTGCGGTTATATTATGTACCCTCATATGATATTGATCATTTAGTTCATCCCCTCTCCTGATGGCTTCTCCCTAAGAGCGGGTTAAGATAGGATGCGCTGCGTAGAAGATGGGAGGGAGCAGACAGCCTTGCTCAAGAAACTGTGAGAGGGATGTGGGGGTGGGGGGGGGGGCAGTGTAGTCTTTGTTTCTATTTTTGAATCAGATTGTTATTTTTTTTCTCCTAAATTTGAAAGAAGAAAAAAAAAATGTGTGCTTCAATTATTTTGTAAATTGAAGTATTGGTTAAATATTTTAATCATAGGTGGAGATAGAAAATTCAATTATTTGGTCATTTGTATCTTTCATGAAAAATAGCTAGGCCTAGATGTCTTGGCTAAAGCCATAATTTTTTAAAATTTGACAATTACCTTTCAACAAGGTATAGAAGCCCACAAAGGCCTATATATGTGACCCGGCACCACAAAACCACCAAAAAGTCGCAAAAAATTATTTTCCTGATTTCATCTGATTATGAAAGAAGAAGTTCTCCTCATTAAAATGGTATATTACTTGTCCAAATTGAAGCTTCCTAACCCTTTCAATTTAGTGAATGAAAAGAGCTGGTGAGGGAGGTTACTGGTATTAAATTGTGAGAAAGAGAGCTTTAAAGTTTGGGGCTATTCAAGCATGCGGAGCAAGCAAACCACAGGGAAATCAATAGAAGGGTGAATCAAAAGGCCATAGCAACCACTATGAAGAGATTTTCAGATTAGGCTGAAATTTGGCCTGATGGTCAAACATAGTCTGTTCATTATGTTTCTGAGGTTTCAATGTGTGGACTTACGTCTTTCAAAAGTTATTATGTTGTAAATGTATAGAGTTGTAATTGGACAGATTAAGTGAACTGCAACATAGTGCCGAGACACCTGCACTAGACAATGCCTATTCATGGTGGACCCGGAGTCTTTTTGTTCCCCCTTACATAACACTGCTTGTCACCTATCTTGTTTTGTATACATCTGGGCAATTATTTGTAACCACATTATCAGGAATTCTCTCGTCGCTGTCTTGCCCGAAGTGTTCAGTAAGCAAAGCTGTAAGGTTGGCCTGATCTCCCGCAGCTAGCCCCCACATCATCGCTTCGTTGACCGCCCGAGCTACCCGGGCATCTGCGTTGGTGCACCCCGGTACCATCCCACGGCTCTGCTCACGTACAAAACCTGGCATTGTAGCGACGTTGTAGACTTTTTCGCAACTTGTCACTCTCAAATGTATAAAATATAATAATGTTCTTAGGTCTACTCTTGATCAACAAATTCTGGATATGTGATGTACAATCAAGCTAGTCGAAGTCGTTAACGGAGAATATAAGACGAACGCAAATCTGGAACTCGGATGTGAAAGCGGATACAAACAAAATGGCGCGCCGCACTGATTGCTATAACGGACCAATCACAGCCCGCGTAGCACGACTCGTTAGCAACGACCGACCATTTCCGGACTACGATAATTTCGCTCGGGAAAAGTGATCAAATTTTGGAAGAGACCGAAGGCTGTGTGAAAAAAACTGGTCTAGAAAAACCGTTTAAAACACATCTTCTACTATGTTTTAGACTTCCAAATTTTGATACTAGGTACAGAAAAGACCACTCTTTCAGAAAATGCAAAAAAACAAAAATCTATTTTTTTCACCTAAATTGACATTTTAGCTGATTACGGAGAATCGCTGGTTGCGACTTTTTGTTGGTTTTGTGGTGCCGGGTCACATATGTCATGCCTCGTTTGAACTTGACAGTGAAAACCACTTTAGTGTCTTGTTTTATTACCTTTTATCAAATAGAATGTCTGAGGTATAGTCTGATCATTACAAGTTGAAAATAGTACCTTTAAAGTTGAGTACTTCAAAGGGCATTATGCATGTGTAACTTCAGAGAAAAATGTTGCATTGTTCATGCATGGCTTCATTTGTCTATTTATGACACCGGATGTCTGATGTTTATCAGTCCTTTCGAGCTCAAATTTCAATTGTTGTTGATATAGATATCGCTATTTCCATTTCCCAGTGGGGATTTTTGTATACAAAGAGCTGATCTTCTGGGACGTTAGTATGTATACTATTTCACTCTTGAGCATGCAAATAGTACAGAAGAGTGTACAGGGTGGCTCAAAGAAAATGCAACAAGATTTTGATTGATAATATCTTTACAAGTATGTAGCCGACCTCATAAATATCATCGTTTTATTATCTTCTAATCTTCCTGTGAATTTCATAAGGATCTGAGCTAAAACTAGAAAGTAATGCTCATTTGTTTAAAATATAGCCTTTACAAGGAGAATGCTTCTGTGCGCAATAAGCGTTTGGCTGGCTCTTGACCAGCAAGCAATTGGATTAACATCAATTTTTGCAACAAAAAAGGGTGTTAAGAATTCATTTGATTTTTCACTCAAGCATTTATGTTTTTAGTGCCTATAGTATTTCTTTTGTAGCAGAATAGTGGCATTAACAAATATTATTTGTGTTTCCATTTCCCTTACTGTTAAGAATAATACATCTTATTAAAATACTGACAGAGGAAAACTTTCATGAATACAACTTGATCATATTCAAAGTCCAGCTAATTTACAACCTACATTTTCTTACAATTGTTGAGTGACCAGTTCACTTAAAGACTATATAACATCATATTTTGATTGGTATAAATAAATGGAAAATTGCATACAAACTTTTTAAGTTTCAGGTCAGGTAAAGGGCAAGCTAGGGTCGCTAGTCTTCTGTAATGGATTTTGATCAAATTCATATTCCATTTTATTATGGAGAAGGAAAAAATCCTAATTTCTACCAAATGTATATTGTGTTTGAGTTTATGATATTCTTGCACAGAAAAAACAAACCAGATTTTTTTTTTCTATTCACAGAAAAAGATAAAAAAGATTTTAAAAAATGTTAATACATGTAATGTCAAATTAATGATTTATTGCCCTTCTTGCTCTCACCAGAAAGTTTTCATTATTCCTGAGTCAAAGTAATGTTTTGAAGAAAAAGGTCCCAAGAGTTCTGATGCACAGTAGTACATCTTACATCAGAAATTACCCTCAAAGCATCTTTAACTTCCTGTATACATGCAGCAATTCTGCTGATAACTAAAGGATCAAATTATCTTGTAGAGGAATGAATAATTCACCTCGCAAGCCTGTACTTTCTTTTCGAGACTGATACGCATTCAACTGCTCTGCAGAGATCTTGTTTGCCAATAAACCTCATCTATATGCAAAGCCTAAAGCATTACCAGATGACCGTTCACTATGTATATATTTGGATGTAATTGCGTCAGAGACAGGCATTGCTGTTTTCATCTCTATATTACTCCAAATTATAATATAACTCTAATATAATTTTTGCTATTTTTATGAATATAAAAGTTTAATTTGAAGAAATGGTCATGACAGTTTTATGGCATAATAAAGTGGGTTTTTTTAAAGAAGATTGAAAGAAATCTAGTTATTTTGAGTTCAAGTTTTGGAGCTGTCAAAGACTGATATAACAAGGAAGGGGAAGGGTTTAATCCATCAATGTAATGATGGGTGAATTATATACAGTTAACAATAAATTATTCATACCCCTTGTAAAGATGTTTTGTTTTTGGTGCTCTTTGTAACTCAAGAATGAATGGTTAACTTGTTGAATTTAAGGCCTTTGTTGAATGCCTTTAGACCTGTGATACATGAGACATTCATTATTCAATGTTTTCTTCATTAAAAGCCTTGTACACAAGGAGTACAAAAAGAAAGAGACTTTTATAAGTTTACCCAACCAGCTTTGCATCGATCACTAGGGCCATTTACACTGGCAACCAAACATGCCAAAAGATGCCAAACCGGGACCTGACCTGACCACGATCTTTCGGTGAAAGTTGCTAGGCAACTACGTGAAAACCCGGAAAAGATGCCAAGCCAAAAACATTCCAAGGCGGTGTGTTTATTTATTAAATGTCTGTGTAATGTTTGGTGATGTAGACGTTAGCAGCTGAAAAATTGTGATGTTTGTCACGTGACTTTCGTCACTTCCAATAATGGCAGGGCCAGGGTCAAAGGTCGGGAAGACGGTCCATGCGCATTATCAACCAAAACATCACTTTTCAGTCCGTAATGTTCCAGCGCAAGTGGTAAATGGTAGCGCAATAAAGTCAACATATTTTTAATAAGGTTTTTGACAGTATAAATGAGCCTAAAGAGAATAACAACACTGATCTACATACCTACAAATCCTCAAGGCTTAATAATCCGGCACAAATTAATCTTGTTATCACTCTGTGTATCAATCTTAAGTGTTGAGCTAATACATCCTGACACCCCATTTAGCCTGCTACCAGCTGTAACGAGCAAAAAAAGCATGGAGAAAATGAGGGATATTTTGTAGCCGTTTACGCTCTTGCTGTATTGCAGTTAAAGTACCATTGCCCATTTGATAAAAACCACTACTGCAACTCCAATTCTTATTCCTGCTCTCATTTACTAGTGTTTCCTTTTATGTTCTTTTCATTGTGTCAAAAGATATTGGCTTTTCAGTGGGTATGTAGGTAATTATTTTGAAACAAATTGAGAATACAGGATTGAAAACACGAGATTGGATTTTGAAGGGCTAATCTGGTGATTGTGTGGATCGGAATTAGGATTGTGTGGGGTTGAATGACCTAGATTCTCCCTCAATTCCCCCGTCATTTTAATTTTGTCATCGAGCTGCTGTAGTAAAGTTTGCCATCATAATGTAATGCAGGGGGTGCAACAAATGAGGCTTCGTTAAGCCTCTTCTGTTTTTTAGCCGCACATAGTATCAACTTGTAGTGAGATTTTTACTTGCACTATTCATCTGGGCACTCGACAAGCACAAGTACGATAATACGCCAACGGCGGTCTGTACTTAACCGGAAGAAAAAGAAGAGAACGTTCATGCAGATTACAATTAAAAAGATGAGTATGGACAAAAACAAGCAAACTTTACATTTTCTCAGGGATCTAATTCCTTGAAGGCGTTTGCAAAAGTGTTCATAATAGTACCAAGTGACTGAATAAAGAGGTGAATAAGTATATAAATTAATAAAGATATACCTTTGGTACTTTTCTAAATCATCAATCGTAACCAGAGACCCTAATTCCCCCAAGAAAAATAAACATTTCCCAATGGTTGTTTTTCCCAAGATGGCTTGTAGCTTTAAGATTGTCGTGCTCATCAACTTTCCCCTTGACTGGTTAGTCTTAATGAGGGACTTTGGCAGATGCTGCCAAATCTCTCTCACCCATTAAGGGCCTCATTCAGGTTCCTTACTCCTCCTCCTCCTCCTCATCTTCTAATTCTCCCTTCGTTAAAAATCATGATCTTACAGCGCTCGGCTCGTGTTGCAGTCCGTAAAACAGTGAGAGATTGATGGTCTTAGCAGAAGATCGGGAGAAAGAGGGTTGGATATTGGAGGAATGAAAGCATTAAAAATGCATTTCATCATTTATTGAGCTACGTGATATTGCTTTAGACGCGAGTGGGTCAAGACTGTTGTTTGAGTCTCTGCAGAATCTTTTGGAGACTTGAGGATAGAAAAAGAGGGTGATATCATATTTTTGTCACTAGAGCAAGGAGAAAACAGTGCGCCTCATAATTTTCAGTGATGAGTTTTAGAATGTAAATGATTTGGGATGTAGGTTGTTTATTAGATATGCATACAGGCTTCTAATCAATAACAAGAGGATCAGAGAGGGGGTACTCTTGGGAGTTGTGGTTTGTTCCAGCTAAGAAGACTTTTTGACGAGTCTTGCCATTAGGATATGAGCCGTGAGGAGAGAGATTAGACGGGAGGATCGACAAGAACGAACGAGTCAAGAAAAACAAGTTCATCATTTTGGAAAGCGCTTGATGGAAAAAGTGCAGCCACTTCGAAACATCATTTTTCCCCCGTTAACGTCCCCATCTCATGGATCAGTTTCAACTAGCGGGGATCGAGAAGGGTTGCAAGGGAAGGAGGAAATCATTGTGAATGCCCCTCAAATGGCATTTTGCGTTTTCAGCGACTGCATAATCATCATTTAATGATTCGGCCGGCCAGGAGAACTAGAGTAGAGCAAAGAGGGAGACGGATCGAGAGAAGGGGATATGGGAGCAAATTTCATTTTTCATAAAGATTGGAACTGGTGTGACTGATAACGTGGCATAATTAATGTTTTCATATTGTCTTGAACCATACGGGAAGCCGCGAAGGAACCGACGCTGACCGGGGACGGATGTTTGCTCACGTTTTACAGATAAATGCCCAAATCACTGGAGCATATCGAATATTGCTCCCTTGAGCAGGCAACAGCAGGACCATATTTATTGCATTTTCATCAATAAATTTCCTCAATTCTGAATGGCTTCTTACATAGACAGGCGAAATTGGCAATAAGACAGTTAATACATATCCTAATTCCCCTACTGTGCACTGGTCGCATCAATTTCAGCTAGGGCCAAAACAAGTCTACTCTTACTTTTCATAGGCGCTGTTGATGTGTATTCGTGTACCAGGTACAGCATTTAATACTTTGCAACCCCCATTGTCAATTTAAAGAAATAATTGATTAGCGATCAAGAGGATGAAAGCGCGAGTTCACCACTGATGCATTTTCCGTACCTGATAGGCTAGATGAGACCCAGAGTTGTATATCTTGGTGGTTACTTTTCATCGTCATGGATACTTTTCATCGTCAGGAGGAAAGTATTTTACCTGTGATGTCCAGTTGGATAAGAGCTCTCGACATTGATGCAGCTAAGCCTATTAGGAACCAAACAGTCCAATTCGGGGCTCATTCGCCAATGTAAGCGACATTGGCCTGAGACTCGTGGGATAGGTTTTTCTAAAGCAGCCTTTGTAGAAAGGTCAATTGGAGCTACCACAATTGCAATAATTCGCCAAAGCCGCTGCTTTTAAGAGAGCGAGCTAGAGAGCCGAGGGAAAAGCAAAGTCTGCTGGAAAAATACCCAGGAAAGAGACAAAGACAGAAATTTGTTTTTCACTTCTGATATGGATGTACTCGTGCATTGTGCTTTATAGCAAAGGAGTTTTTTAAGCAAAGTGAAGATAACAATCAGTTTCATTTTTTGCATAGCAACAAAATTGATCCGGCATGAGCTATAGCACTCTTCTTCTACACAAGCCAGGCAAAGCTAAGGAAGAATTTGGAGGAGGAATCAAAGAAAAAGAGTATATTTTTGTTTTCGCAAGCACCAGTGAATTGATTTCATATTATTTGAATAAACATTGGTGTGGAATTCACTTTTGGCTACCAGAAACCTCCAGATATTTTAAATTGGTGTTTGTGATGGTCAACTACAATTGCAGCAGTATTTTGGTCTCTCCTGATAGAACAAAAATGTGTCCGCGTGAAATGTGAAAACTTTTCATAAGGATGGATCATTATTACTCTCTTTGACAGCTGCAAGGACTTTCCAGGGATTTTATCGTCCAGATTTCTTTGTCAAACTTGATTTGAAATATATTCAAATCATCTTTGTGAAAAGAAGGCAAGACAAAGAATTTTGATGTTTGTTCTCTTCACTTTGTTGAAAAACAAACTGAGCATACATGAAACACATTGCAAAAGAGCAGCAGTATAGAACAGACATAGCTGAAGTATCCAATTTCTAGCTGCAGAATTTGGTTAGCTGGAAAAGCAACAAACGTCTAGAGTAGACGGAGGCAACATAAAATACCTTAATGTTAACGTTCATTATCGTTGAAAGCATTTTGAGTGGAAAGGTTGTCAGTGGGTAAAATTTGCCTCCCGGAACAGAAGCGGAATTAAAAGACCCTAATACCCCCTGGCCCTTTTTTCCTCACCAGATTGAGCCTTGTTCCAGTGCAGTCGTGAAAAAGGTGGGAATTTATTGACACAAAAATTTGTTGTGAAGCAAGATTGAGGGGAGGGATACTGGACGCCTCTAAGATGACAAACTTACGCCGTTGTCAAATTGCCTACGATAGGATGTCATCAGTTTGAGTGGGTATTGACGTAAAAGAAATCTTTGGTAAAGCACAATACTTGAACCCTCATTGCAGAGACAGTTGACATGGCCTCTTGGTTGCATCTTGCTTAGACATCAAGGTTTGTTGTTTACCTTTTCATCATGTCGGTATAAGTTGTCTGGTGTCAGTCATACCTCGTGATAGCTCTGGAATCTTATTCCTTCTAACTTTGCAATGTTCATATCGTCGTCAAGTTGTAAAGCATCCAGAAGCTACAAGTGATATTCACGCGTGTGAAGCTCCTGTCACCCAGATCCGATTGCGATATGCTCTTTGATATTTAGCATCATCGGAGATCAGCGGTCACATGACATCATCAGAGATCAGCCGTCACATGACATCATCAACTCCATTGCTTGTTAATAGAACCTAGACCAGTGCATGCTTTGTGAAAAGAAAGCCTTGCATATACTATCAGGTTCTATTACTGAAAGCCCTGTGATAGTTTGCAAGATGTACGTAGTCCTTTCTGGTTCTATCCAGCATTGCAGGAGGTTTTCATCATAGTACCTGTGTCTTATGTTCTACTGATGATGCGTATGTGCAGCTATTTCACTCCACACATGCCTATCATGTGACATGATAGGAAAGCACATACAATTGGATATCATTCACTCTTATATACAATATAAATTATAGGAATAAGATGGACTGAAATTTTAAAGTGGATTTCAATGTTCAAAGCGGATATCATTTTGGTACATTTGCCGGAAAGAGGATTTAACATTTGGATTAAACGGAAACAACCAAAGCAGTAATTACATTTTGTCTTTTTGGAATATTCTTCCTTGAGTGTTTCTTCATGAGTAATCCTGAGTGTATTCCAGGAAATTAATTTGTGAACATTTGTTGAGTCAAACGGAAAAATAACTTCATTCAAGCACATATGGCCAGAGGCTGAATAGTGCATCAAGCAAGCCATCACTGACATTGTTGCCTTAGATTAATGTGAAGCGTACGTCTGCTCTAGAATTACTATTCCTCTCATTGTGGTAAGAGTCATCAGTTCAGATGTCTGAGCAGCGAATACATGTCAAGATCACCATGGCTAAACCTGAAGTGGATGACTTCATCAAGAAGCACATGGGTGAAGACTTCGGTATGGCCAAGTTTGACCAGCGGGTGGAGGTGCAACAAAAGAGAGCATGGTCAAGCCAGTGTGTCAAGCGACAGTACGTCAAGCGGACAGGGTTCCGCAGAGAATTGGTCAAGCAGGAGAGTATCAAGGGTGAGGGCGGTACAATGCTATCAGCCTCCGCAGCAGTCTGTCAGAGCACTGAGAAGACCAGTGCCAGCTCCGTCATAAGGCTCAAGGAGTTCCAAGCAGCATGGTAAAAGAAAGCTTCAAGATTAAGGTTCAGTTTGGATGGGAAAGCAAGTTTGTTGTGTTCCCTTTAGAAACGAAAGATTTTCCCAACATTAAATCCTAAAAGATTGACTGATTAAACTTGTTTGTTAAAGAATCAGACGGGTGGTTACCATTGCCAGTGAAAACTGTTTGGGTTCTGTGTTAAAGACGTATGGGAATCACACAATTCACCTGCAAATTGGATAACAATATGAGTTAATTCCCTTCTGGCTTTCAACAGACAATAATAAAAAGTAGAAAATCACAAATATATTCCAAACTTTTAAAAAGTATGCAACATTTTAGACAATATTAAGATTTTGTTTGTGACGAATCAATTTTAACACACAGAGGGTACATGCAGAATGTTTTTACGTTGAACTTTGGATTACATGAAAGATTGAATGTGTCATGATTGCTTTTCATTACAACCCAGTTATTATTAGTTGATATATGCCTCTTTGATTTATGTTCTTTATGATTCCCCTGAGAGGTAGGATCTAATCAAATGTCAAGCATCAGTCCAGTTTTGTAATAATTTCATTTTTTTTTTATAGGGAAAGCTAATCCTCTTTAACTGATTTATCAGTTAAAGGTACTATTAGCTAGAAATATCCATCATGGTTAAAAGAAGCAAGATTTTATGTATAGTGAAACCATGAAACACCCACCAATGATCTTACTCCTAACATGATGATAAATCTATATTTGAGATATTTGTACCATGGTACAATTACAATTACTATTATCCCAAATGAAAATCAACATTGGTGATTTATGTTATAGAGTGAAGTTCATATAATTCCTGTGTCTTTCATGAATGTTTTTATGACTCTTTTATACAAATGAATACACAATTCAAACACTCTCACAATCATGTAAAGTGTTTAATAGTACATTGACATGGACATATATAGTACAAATAGTAAAGGGATTTTGCAGTGGCTAGATTCTTTGCTTCTGAATTGTACTCAGAAAAGCCTCCTCTCGGCTCATAAGTCTTCAGGCATTGTGCACAGTCATGTTGTTTTTACTCGGGGATAGTTTTAACATGGAGCTTGCTTTGTGATAGTTTTATCAATCTGGAACATTTCTCCATCAACCATCGCTGCTGTCTGTCTGTGGTCCATGGAAAGGGCCTGAAAGCAAAAAGGCTCTTCTAGTTACCTTTTAATCTGTGCACTTTAGCCACTAACATTAGGCCCATGGCTCAGACGTACATACAGAGGGATGTAAGTACTTGTGCTTTGAATATTAATGGTTGTTTTTGCGTGGCGAGGAGGGATGAGGGGGGGGGGGGTGTTCACAGTCTCTTTTTATTTGAACAGCGACCGTGTTAGGTAGAGTTTGTATTATAAATACATTTCTAGTCATAAACCATGATATTGGAAGCAGAGGATGGACTCTTGGAAGATATTTAGCTTTGAAGAATGATTGTTGCTTTTAAAGTTACGTTAAATTTGGTTAAAAAGCCTAAAATATTCCAAATACAATGTATTCAATTTTTAGACCTAACTTAAATCACAAATAGTACGTTAATCAGATGGGAACAATAAAATTGTCCCCATTTGGGATAAAATTAAAAGACTTAGTTTGAAACTGCTTGGAAATGCTCATCTGTTGAATGCCAGATTGACATATAAGTCAATTATGTCCTTCTTCCTCTCAATAGACCTTATAATCAAGAATCTGACACAAGTCGTATTTATAAACAGAGGGATTCAGCATGTAGTGTGTTTGTTTCTAAAAGGATAATGATGAGTTGTGATGATATGACTTGTCTTAAGTAGGATCACTCATAGTCCTATTACAGGCAAATATTTGTCCAGTTTTGGCTCCCAGAAGACAAACGTTCATATAAATATTGTAGGATTACAACAATTTTGATGAAATGGATTTACATCGGCATACACTGTAAGAGAAAAGAACCTGGTACATCCAATACACTGGAATGCCAGTTTTTCTTGATTAGATTAAAAAATATTAAAGGGACCGGTATTGAAATTGCCTCAATCATCTTGCCTCTCGTCTACATTGCATTTCATAATAATAAAAACATTAAGAATCTCACTTTACAGCTTATACTTATTGTATACAAACTTGTATCGTAATGTCTTTTAAACTCTTTGTCTGTTATGAAAATGTGTTTTTATATCTTCAGGCAGAATAGCCAAAGCACAAACATGTAATTTATACACGCCTTTTCAGGTAGACCGATTGGCAACAATATTGCAAGAATATAACTGAGCTATTTGCATTTTTGCTTGATTGAAAGCGGTCTTTCAGCCATACTACCGGCATTACCCAAATGTTCTTAAGGCAGGTCAAGCCATACTGTATTGTTTTCATATTTTCAATGCAACAATTTGTCTTGAATAAGTAGAGACCAAATTGATATATTGGTCTGTGAAATTCCAACATTCTCCAGCCATTTGTAAGGACAGATTGCCTTTGAACTCAAAGTTTAGTGTCAGTTTTCCTTTCTAATTTTTCCCTTATATTTTTATCTTCATATGTTTTGAGAATGTTTTGTTGATTTTTTGTTTTTATGGTTTTCCTTGTTTTAATATTCTTTTTAATGTTTTTTTTTTTGGGGGGGGGGGGGGGTTGTTGTTGCTACCTACATTTAATCAATGTTTTCCAAGAGAGCTGTATGAAATGTTGATTGATTCTGTCAGTCAATGGTTACACTGAATGACAGACAGGCTCTGTAACAGGAGGACATGATATTCTTGCATTCACAAGTATGTAGCCTATCTATCGTACAGTATTACAACCCTAATGGACAAAATGACCACGCTCTTGGCGTCATTGTGCAGTGAATTTGATCAATAAGAAAGTCAGCCTTTTCAAGAGAAGGATTAATTGAGAGCATTGCGTTTGTCGCCTCCAGGAACAAGCGACTTTTTTCTTTCAAGTGTGTGGAGAATTAAATTGAGCTATCTTAGTTAGATGGTGAAGAACTGATAGGTTTGGCTACGTGCCATTTATGCATCGCTTTTTTCCAGATGCTGTAATAATATTGCTTGTTGTAACTTGGCATCTGAGTGTATTCATCTCTCTATTCTTCTCATTCTTTTTCCTTATCCGTCTTCTTCAATTCTGCTGCAAAATTGTTAGTGTCTAAATACCTTAATTTACCTAATCTTAAAATATCCTTTTGATATTCTGTTAAATAGCTTTACAAAAATATATATATATTATAATACTTATCTCATCTTGTCACTTCTCTCTCTTTCACTCCCTTTCTCCCTCTCTCTCTCGTTCTCATTCTCCCTCTCGATCCTCCTCCCCCTCTCTCTCTCCCTCTTTCTCTCCCCCCCCCCCCTCTCTCTCTCTCTCCCTCTCTCCCTCTCTCTCTCTCTCTCAACTCTCCCTATCTTGTTTCCTCTCTTTTCTACCTCCTCTTCCCTTCAATCTCACCCCTCCCTTCCCACCCTATGCACACACCCACTCAAAGTTGCACTTTTCTCCTCATGCATCCTCTAGAAAGCAAAGCATTACCGAATGGTTTGCCCTGTGTATTGATTAGAAGCAAGACTAAGGAACTAAAAGGCAGAATTGATTGTGATGTCATACATGAAATCATCTGCTGAATTCCAGAAGGGCTTTAACTTGCATACTTAAACAGACTTAGTGCTCTTATAGCTCTAACAGATGAAATAGTCTGTTTGGAGCCACAAGGGCATTAAACTCTATGTTAATAGTTTATGAGTTGATGCAAATTGCAGATACTGCTATTTGTTTTTCAAAATACAGGCTTTTCATTTAGATGGTCTTAAAGCCAACTGCATGGGTTTTCAGCATGCAAGTGTCTTATCCATCAAAATCAAACAGAACGCATATTATAGTTGCCTGGCTCGCCTGCCGGTGGCAAGTTGCAGCGATAAAAAGTTTCCATTAATGAAATTGTCTCAGGTTTCACTCACCTCCACAGTAAGCATTAAAAAGGGTCCAAGAATATGACTAGATTGACTCGCTAATAGATTATCCTGTAGGTGAAAAGAGAAAAGGCCTGTCTTCATCAGCTCGAGTTGGCCAAATAGCCCCTTATTTTGTGATCCGGGATATTAGCCGGAAGTTTAGCAAGAAATTTTAGCAGTGTTCGCGCATAGTGTGAGTTCTCGAGCTGGTGAAGACGGACCCACAAATAGCAGGCTATTTTGCAAACTAGCCCAAGATATCTTTGGAAGATTTCCTGAGCAAATAGCCTGCTATTTGCGTCTTCACCTGCCAAATAGCCTGCTATTTCGTGATCGGGCTACTTTCCCGAATCAGAAATAGCGGGCTTTTTGGCCAACTCGGGCTGATGAGGAGAGGCCGGATGGGGGAGAGGGTGGGGGATAGATTGCGTAGTCCTTTTAGGAAACTGATATCTATTAGGAGCCTGAAGGCAGAGATCCATGCTGACCTTTGGAAAGGGGTCCGGCTAAACAAATTGTCTGTATGCAAAGGCCCTATGTTTACATGGGGAGGGGGAAGGGGGGGGGTCAAACTGAGAGTTGGGCACCTAGTGTCGAGCTCTGCAGGAGGGTGTTTAAAAGTGTATGTCTAAATAACCTATAATTTTATCCTGTAACAAACTTTTTAATTAATTGTGTGGTTATTTTTATAAATAAGCATTAAAGCCTAGAGTTTACCCATCTCCAAAAGTAGCAACTCCCAAATCTAGTGTCATCATTGCCTGTCATGTTTAACCTAAAACTGATGGATCCATTACCTACAGAAACTCATTCATTTTCATTCTGTTTGGAGAACCAAATTGACTGATTATGAAATGATGGATGCAGAGAGACTTTGGCCATCAAGTTTGATATTTTCTCATCTTAATCAAAAGTGTGTTTAACAGAGACAATTTGAATGTCGATCTTGATTAATCCTAATGAGTTGTAATTCTTTGCGGTTATTACCAATATATCGTAGCGCTGCCTGATGTTGCAATTTGTTTTGTTATTGATGGTTATTGTAGGATGAAGAGAGATGAAATTAGCTGTCCAGAAATCATCTGGAAATTTAGGAATATGACTTACGAGGGAGATATTACCAAGGGCCCTATACAGTACGCATGCATATGTTTTTGCCATGGAAGGCTTTATAAGTATCCCTCAGGAACTATATTTTATGGCTTTGCCAATTTATGAAGTTTTATATCGACTTCTTATTTCCTCTCTTTTTCCCCCCTTTACCTACCTTTAGTTCTAATTTTTCTTTTTCTTTTTTTTTCTTTCTCAAAATTTATGATTTTAAGTCGTCTTCTCACTCTCAATATTTTAATTTATTTGTTGGCTCGCTGTCTTTTCCAGTGTCTTTTCTTTTCTCTCTCTCTCTCTCTCTCTCTCTCTCTCTCTCACGCTCTCACTCTCATAATTGGTATCCCCAAATGTTCCTTATTTTCTATATTTCCCATTTTTTCTTATTCTGCTTGTATTAAAATTCATATCATTTACTTCTACAGAATCCTAACTGAACAATATTAATCAAATAGTAAATTAACCCCCCCCCCCCCCCCCCCCCCCGCCCACCTGCCCCTTAATCACTCTCCACTATCTGTAATCTTAAATCATCACTCATATTACATTGCAAAGATTCAACACCTCCAAGTCTAGTCATGGCAATGCTGAATTCACACATACATGGATGTGGGTTTCATATCATGATAATAATATTGTCATTCAATGATAAATCTTCTCTAGTAATGTATCAACATTTATATATTTTACTGTGTTAGTTAGAACTTGTGATTGTTTTTAGTTGATACATTTTTTTGTAAATTATCATAATAACATGAGAGGATTTTTTTCTTTCTAGAAAGGCGTAGTAATGCTACTGAGAGACATAGGATGTTATGAGGTAGTTCCCATCTGGCTCCCAGCAGGCATATTGTTTTTCCATCTGCATTGAAAGCGTGATATTATTAGCATGTACTCTAATGAAACAGTATTCCAGAATTAGACCAGAAATAATTGCACATCTGTATTGTCTTTTTACTGAATGAAAAATAATGCATCAAAGAAAAAAGACCAAAACAAATAAACCGTCTATGTTGGAAGCCACAAGGAATTTAACTCATATACTTAAAGAGAATGTTGAGTTCTGGGAAGAGGTAAAAAATAATTTGTGAGCGTTATCATGGTTATTATTAAGTGTGGAAGAACATCACAGAAAAAAATGTCACTAGCTGAAAAGGATGGCTCTTCATATGTCTTCTTATTTTAGATATGACAAGTAGCAGCTTAAAATGAGGCCTGATTTTAAGCCACATGTTTGTGTAGTCCCATATGAATCTTTCTGTGTACAGTGCTTGTTACTTTACAAGACTGGCCGAATTTCTCATCATTTCGATAGTTTCAGAACCTTGCAGTACACAGCAATACTTTTATGCTACATGATCAACTTTTTCTGATCGATTCCACACCGTTTCTTTCACAATGCAAACACATGACCAGAACTCCACTTTATCTTTAAACACAGAGTTATGTGGTTCATACAGAAGGCATATACATTTTTTGAAATATATAAATATGTATAGAATGAGCAGTAAATGTCCAATTAAATATTATCAAGCCTTTTGTACTTACAATACATCTTTATAATGGAAGCTTCTTGAAGCATTGAAATGGGCTGCAGGTAGAGTATCTATTTCATTCACCTGATCATCTACCGGTATGCTTCAAGCAAGATATTGATTTCATAGGCAGGAATGATATGGCATGCGTCTATGGCTTATTTCTGGCAACTTTGTAGCCATACACAATGTAAACCAAGTGAGGTTCAAGTTCAAGTTTAAGTTGTATTTCCACATCTGATTAAAAAAAACACAAGTACAATTTATATGCATATATACAATAATAAACGTTAAAATGAAACATCTTCAATTGAAATCATAATGTGGTGGGACAAAAAACGGAGGCCAATGGCCTATCAAGGTTATTCCCAAAGATACAATTTACATAAAAAGTTTCTTAAATATACTTAAAACAAGATAGAAATACAAATATTGAAATGCATAACTTCTGATTTGGGCCAGAAGGGCATTTATTGCTATACTTTAGATTTAATGGTTTTCTGCATGGCTTCAAACAGTCAATGATTATAATCATTGCACAAACGTATGTTGTCCACTGTCAAAATGATCACGGGCTTCATGAAAATGTATCCTTCAAATTGATATGGTTCAATGAAAATGAGTGGATTCAGATGTTGGTTTAGCATCCAAGCTCTATGCATTCATCTGAGATAACTGTTTCCTCTCCTTCATATTGGGAATGCTTTATTTGGCATGAGATGTTATGACGTCTCATTCAAGTCATAGCATGAGTATTGAGACAAATATTATTCTACCCTTCCTCCACTGGGAGGGAGAGAGGGAGAGATGGAGTCAGGATCTCAGGTCTAGTCATGTGCACAACCTTCCCATACGTACCCCCTGTCTCTTGTAATCATCTCAAGAAATGCAATGTTATCCATTACGCATGCCTTCTTCACCTTTGGTATTAATTACAAGAATTACACGGACATTGAGGCGGCTTTGATTCCAAATGCCCTCAGAGTCGATCGTTGGTTGCGTTTAGTTAGCAGTGACGCAGTGCATGGTGTTATTTTGAAGTTTCATGAAAGTAAAGCCCCAAGAATAGATGGTGACTCGATCTGGTCGATCTGGTCGTGGCCAAGGGCCAAACCAGGAGGTGTTTTTTATTCCTCTCGTTACAGGTCAATTTTCCTTTTTTCTTTGGTGTGATAGGATGGTTTGGTGAAGGCCTTTGAATCGATCGATTTCAGATTTCTACAGGGACTTGGGAGTCAAGGTTAAGGGCCTTTTAATGTCAGCATCTGCAATTTAAAGTATACATTTACCTGCTACTACTGTTCACTCCTACTCTCTTGAAGTCAAACAGGAATACTCTTGGCTCATAAAGTTCTATTGGCTAAATGGCTAATGAGAGTCCTTTTCCCAAAGAGCTGAGTAGTTTAATGTAATGATTGGAGACATCAAGTCCTTGAAATTCACCCTGTAAATGCAGAATTCAATATTAAAAACTTTTTATCTCGGTTCTAACTGGTGAACAAGCTCATGTACTACACAAAATAAACTAAACAGAATTAAATGCTGTAAGCGTAAGCAGACTGTTCTCATGTGGTACCAAATGTGATCATTTGTGAATAAGGTTCAACATTTAATAGCAAACATTGTGCCATCTTATTACCCCCACCCCCACAGGCAAATGAAGACAACCTCCAAAATAATGGGGAAGAGGAAGGATGAAAATTGAAGAACATTGGTTAACTAGTCTGTAGAGCCCTAGCTGTAAGAAGATTGTAAGAAGATCTTCCAAAGTGGAAGATTGTTATAGAGCAAGTACTGTGCTCATCTTGATAACTACCCATGTGAATACAAGCAAGCATTCAAACAGTTTGGATTGAGATGCAATAAGAGATCGCGGCGGCCTCACGTCTGGGGGAACTAAACCTTTACCAAGCCTAGGGTTACAGGAGACTGGGTTTACACTGTCTTCTCATAAGGCCTGTGTATCCCCAAAGGCAGAAAGTTCATGGTGAAATGGTTCCTGTCTTTCTCACCTATCACTGGAGTGCCTCACATGTATTCATGTCTAACCTAGTGGTCATGCGTCGTTGGTTTAAAGGGGTCATAGGTCATCCTTGATCAAACAAATATGTTGCAAACTTCACTTTCTAATAAAATGTAATTATTGATTTCTCATTCAATGTTTTGACCCCCAGTTTTCTCCTTTCTACACCTCTCTCTCTCTCTCATTTGTTTTTATCCATCTTCTCATATCACAATCTTTACCACTTTGGTTGCTCTCTGTGTCTCTCTGCATAGTCGCTCGTTTGCCTCAATTGTATTTTTGCTATAAAAAATGTGCTCCAATTGACGGAAGGAGAGCTTTGTAAATTTACTATTTTCAAATCTTGGTTAGCTCTTTAACAACCCTTTTAACACCCCTTTAGATTAATCTTCCACCGGAAACTGTTAACTATTTGTCAAGCCATTGGTATATCTATCCCATTATGAATACAATGTGGTACAAGGGATTATTTATGTTTTATCTTTGTAGCAATAGGATGACTGTAAATCAGCTGTAGGAGCAGTTGTAAAGTCAATTACTCTTGTCTTCTCCAGTAATAGCACATAGATGTCCTCATACCGTGTACAGTTGTTGAGTTAATTAATCTTGGTCTTACCAGTATTCGCACTTTGAGATACCAGCCGACTGTGCTGATTGATAAGTCCATTAATCTTGTCTCTACAGTAATTGCACATTGATATGAAGCCAGGAAGAATGTCGCTGTCCTGTCATTGACGATACATAGCTCTTATCACCTTCTACAGGCACCCCATGTGCAGTTGTTAAGTCAATTAATAATGTTCTCTCCACTGATATCACATGAGGTATGTCTTCATCAGCTCGAGATTGCCAAATAGCCTGCTATTTCTGATTTGGGAAATAAGCCCGAAGTTACAAATCCTGTCTTCATCATCTCGAGACTCGACCTGGAAACTCGAAACTCGACTGAACGAGAAATTAGTTCGAGATGTTTTGCTCAATGTTCGCGCATAGTGCGAGTCTTCGACCTGGTGAGGACGCACCGGACAAATAGCAGGATATTATGCGAACTAGCCCAAGATATCTTGGGATGATTATCTCGACCATATATCCCGCTAATTGAAACTGCGGGCTGATGAAGATGCAAATTAGTTAGTATAATTTGCGATCGGGATAGTTAAAATAGCAGGTTATTTGACAATCTCGAGCTGATGAAGACAGGCCTATGGATGTGCTTGTCCAACATGTGTGAAGCATGATGGGCTTCTAATTAGACATTCTCACCATTCCTCTAGAGAGACATTATCACCATTTAGATATTACCTTCATCAGATCAAGATGTAAAAGTATATCTGCTTGGAGCTAAAAGGGTCTCTATATGACACCTCTAGTGACATCAATTGCTCCAGAATCAATTTCCTACAATTATCATGTTCCTAATTTCAATCCGGGACCATGCAAGACCAAGTATCTAACCCTAATCCCAACCCTAAACCGAAAAGAAACTCTAATCACAGTCCTAACTCAAATTCTACATCTTTGATAACTTAAAACCAAGATCACCTCCAGCAATCGGGCGATGTAAGAACTTAATTTAATTTAATTTAATTTTAATTAAGGAACTTTACATAACTATCTTGATCTAAGGAGACACAAACGAACAAACCTCCAGGGTCCTAGTTCATCAAACTTGTTATCAGTAACAGCAGCAATATGTCAATTAAAAAACATAGGATGAAGGGTACAAACTTGTGGTGAGCAGCAATATTTCAATCCAATAACATAAGATGAAGGTACAATCTTGTCAATGTGAACAATATTTCAATCCAAGAATATAAGATGAAGGGTACAATCTTATGGTGAGCAGCAATATTTCAATCCAATAACATAAGATGAAGGTACAATCTTGTCAATGTGAACAATATTTCAATCCAAGAATATAAGATGAAGGGTACAATCTTGTCAATGTGAACAATATTTCAATCCAAGAATATAAGATGAAGGGTACAATCTTGTCAATGTGAACAATATTCCAATCCAAGAACATAAGATGAAGGGTACAATCTTATGGTGAGCAGCAATATTTCAATCCAAGAACATAAGATGAAGGGTACAATCTTATGGTGAGCAGCAATATTTCAATCCAATAACATAAGATGAAGGGTACAATCTTGTCAATGTGAACAATATTTCAATCCAAGAATATAAGATGAAGGGTACAATCTTGTCAATGTGAACAATATTTCAATCCAAGAATATAAGATGAAGGGTACAATCTTGTCAATGTGAACAATATTTCAATCCAAGAACATAAGATGAAGGGTACAATCTTATGGTGAGCAGCAATATTTCAATCCGAGAACATAAGATGAAGGTACAATCTTGTCAATGTGAACAATATTTCAATCCAAGAATATAAGATGAAGGGTACAATCTTATGGTGAGCAGCAATATTTCAATCCAAGAACATAAGATGAAGGGTACAATCTTATGGTGAGCAGCAATATTTCAATCCAAGAACATAAGATGAAGGGTACAATCTTGTCAATGTGAACAATATTTCAATCCAAGAACATAAGATGAAGGGTACAATCTTGTCAATGTGAACAATATTTCAATCCAAGAATATAAGATGAAAGGTACAATCTTGTCAATGTGAACAATATTTCAATCCAAGAACATAGGATGAAGGGTACAATCTTGTCAATGTGAACAATATTTAAATCCAAGAACATAAGATGAAGGGTACAATCTTGTCAATGTGAACAATATTTCAATCCAAGAACATAAGATGAAGGGTACAATCTTGTCAATGTGAACAATATTTCAATCCAAGAATATAAGATGAAGGGTACAATCTTATGGTGAGCAGCAATATTTCAATCCAAGAACATAAGATGAAGGTACAATCTTGTCAATGTGAACAATATTTCAATCCAAGAACATAGGATGAAGGGTACAATCTTGTCAATGTGAACAATATTTCAATCCAAGAATATAAGATGAAGGGTACAATCTTGTCAATGTGAACAATATTTCAATCCAAGAACATAAGATGAAGGTACAATCTTGTCAATGTGAACAATATTTCAATCCAAGAATATAAGATGAAGGGTACAATCTTGTCAATGTGAACAATATTTCAATCCAAGAACATAGGATGAAGGTACAATCTTGTCAATGTGAACAATATTTCAATCCAAGAACATAGGATGAAGGGTACAATCTTGTCAATGTGAACAATATTTCAATCCAAGAATATAAGATGAAGGGTACAATCTTGTCAATGTGAACAATATTTCAATCCAAGAACATAGGATGAAGGGTACAATCTTGTCAATGTGAACAATATTTAAATCCAAGAACATAAGATGAAGGGTACAATCTTGTCAATGTGAACAATATTTCAATCCAAGAACATAAGATGAAGGGTACAATCTCGTCAATGTGAACAATATTTCAATCCAAGAATATAAGATGAAGGGTACAATCTTATGGTGAGCAGCAATATTTCAATCCAAGAACATAAGATGAAGGTACAATCTTGTCAATGTGAACAATATTTCAATCCAAGAACATAGGATGAAGGGTACAATCTTGTCAATGTGAACAATATTTCAATCCAAGAATATAAGATGAAGGGTACAATCTTGTCAATGTGAACAATATTTCAATCCAAGAACATAAGATGAAGGTACAATCTTGTCAATGTGAACAATATTTCAATCCAAGAATATAAGATGAAGGGTACAATCTTGTCAATGTGAACAATATTTCAATCCAAGAACATAGGATGAAGGTACAATCTTGTCAATGTGAACAATATTTCAATCCAAGAACATAGGATGAAGGGTACAATCTTGTCAATGTGAACATGCCCTTTTCCTCCTGATTGGAGCTGGTATCAAATCACTGCCCTAGTACAAATAACGAGCACACCAAATTAGGGTTAGAAGCCATCTCGATGACACCCACGTAGTCGACAACATCCATTTCCTTTCGTCCATTCTACAGGCAATAACCAATGTCCAGCTTATAAAGTCATTCTAGGGTTTCAAGTTTAAGCACAAGTTATCGGCCCAACGACTCTAGGCAGAGTGTATTGTGTTTGAAGGTGATCTTCGAGCTTTACCTGTATGGCTAGTACTGTGTGTGAAATTGAAGTGTTTACCACTGACTCTATGAAAGCTTGGATAGTTATTTGTTCCTTCACTCAATTTTGTTTATATTTAAGACTCTCATTGAGCATGAAAGTTTAATCATGCATTAGTCTTTATATTGAAATACTGGGACAAAGTTTGAGACAAAATATTTTTCATCAAAATATAAGTATGTTGTATAATACAGATTTTTCTTTCTCATATTTCCCCCTCTCTCTCTCTCTCTCGCCCTTCTCTTCTCTCTCTTGCCCCTCTCATCTCTCTCTCTCTCTCCCCTCTCTCCCTCCGACCCTCTCTCAAATACTCTCTCTTTATCTCTCTCTCTCTCATTTCAAACACTATTCAGTTAGCGCATTTACAAAATGTTCAAGCCTGATTTATAATATAAATCAGTATTAGTATCCAAGTGGTTAAGGGTACTTGTAGAAACCTCTTTTTTCTCATTTTCCTTATTTTTCCTTGCCCTCCTTCCTTTATTCTCTTGAGAAACTATTTGATACTTTTGTGCCTCTACTTCTTGCCATTCAATTTGGCCATTAGCATGCAGGGACCAGACGTCACCGTCTCTGCATGGTCATGCTGAAGACAAGCGAGGGCGACAAAATAAACAAAAGTGGGTTGAATTGGTAATAGGGTTACGCTGGGATGTGAGAGGAATGTTCAGAGGAGATGGTGGGCCGGGCCACAGCAAGAAGAGTTTAATATCTACTTCAGATAGTCGTATTGACATTCTTGAGAGAAGGCGCGTCTTCATCATCTTGAGATTGCCAAATAGCCCGCTATTTCTGATTTGGGAAATAATCCCAAAGTTACAAATCGCGTCTTCATCAGCTCGAGATTCGACCTCAAAACTTGAAACTCGACCTTGAGAAATTAGCTCAAGATATTTTGCTCAGCGTTAGCGCATAGTGCGAGTCTTCGGTCTGGTGAAAACGCACAGAGCAAATAGTGGGATATTTTGCAAACTATCCCAAGATATCTTGGGATGACAATTCTGACCAAAATCCTGCTAATTGCTACTTCGGTCTGATGAAGACGCAAATTAGGTGGATAGTTTGTGATCAGGATAGTTCAAATAGCTGGATATTTGGCAATCTCGAGATAGTGAAGACAGGCCTAATGAGGTACTTTTGAACTTCCTGAGCAAAGATTTTGAGGGTT
The DNA here is from genome assembly GCA_035222895.1 of Strongylocentrotus droebachiensis. NCBI lineage: Eukaryota > Metazoa > Echinodermata > Echinoidea > Camarodonta > Strongylocentrotidae > Strongylocentrotus > Strongylocentrotus droebachiensis. The sequence goes on along the minus strand of JAVYIG010004527.1, from coordinate 15,189 downwards.
TTGTGAAGCCATTTTGGTCTTCTTTCTTCCATTTGGGAAGAAAGAGATATAAAAATTGGTCCCTCTATCAAAACAGTAACCAAGATTAGAAAGTAAAAGGTGAAAGTGAGAATAAAGAATTACTTTGCGATTTATTTCTTAAACTTTGCAGGTTATCTCTTGTTCTGTCTCCCATGTAATCGTTGCATGTACTTATTTTCATAGGATAAGAGAGGAGAAGGGAAGGAAAAAAAAGATAAAATGGCAGGTGCGCATGGTTACTTCAATTTACCATGGGTAATGCTTTGTAAGCGTTATCAAATTAAGCGCTTCATTGCATACACGTGAGCAGAACATGTCAATTTGATGAGCAGGACTTGATAATGTTGTCTGGTAAGAGTCAGAACGGTGTTAACATCATGTATAATTATATGAGGGAATGCCCTTCTCTTTCTCACTACACTATGTAACGTCCTTTCAATTTACGTCCCTTGCTTTGGCATCTCCTCCTAGTACATGTATGTACCCTTTTTCATAGCAATTTTAGGAATAAATTTGGGCATCCTCTTTTCCCCTCTTTCAAAGGCGTTGAAGTGATGGTGTCATATTTAATAACACAAAGGCCATGTGGTATTGTGATGGCCTACGTTGAATGCACTTCTCTCTTTAAAAAAAAAAAAACCTTCCCTTCGTCTTCTTCTTCTTTTATTGTGCAGTCAATGTTGCTTTGTACATTTAGCAAACTTTGACCAAAAAAAATGTGTAAGTATTTGTTAATGCTGTAAATAAGCAAGTTAACTTTTTCACCATTGTGTCTTCAATCAGAACTTTTTAGTAGAAGAAAATAATCACTCATCCTACAGCTGTAACATTTCTTCATGGAACGTTTTTAATAGAGAAAAACAGTCACTTTTCCTACAGCTGTAACAACAAATAATGTTGATGATGAGGATAATAATAACAAATAATAATATTAACAATTATAATAATGATAATAATAATAATAATGATAATAATTATAATAAGAATAAAAATTATAATAATAAAACATGATTTTAATAATAATTTCTGAATTCTACACAATCATACATTTTCAATATTGTTAAAAGTCCATTTATTTTCTTATATTATTCCACTATGTAAAAACGATTTACATCCGTGTTTCCATATGACTACGTTAGTGTAACTTTACTACTTTACTACTGTGTATTATTTATTTGTGTATATTATTTTCTATTGTATATTGTTCATGTGCTTTATGTAATGCCAACAATTGAATTTCAAAATGGACCAATAAAATTAATCTGAATCTGAATCTGGAACGTCATATAATTCCCCATGTCTAAACTACCAGGGCATGATGAGTGAATTTAAAATGAATGGCATTTAACTTCTACTGAGTACTGTAATCCTCATTGCTTTTAGAATTACCAATATCCCTCAACCAAAAGTACTTTATGTTAAAATGCAAATATACTCCACTCCATGTGATGGGATTGTTGATAGCATTAACAAATAATCTTCTGTTTTTCAACTTTGAGTGTACTTGTGTAAGAACCCAGCAGATTGATATATGATCCAAACCTGCTCCGACATTCAAAAGACCCACATACATAAATCTTAATCTTAAGTGCATTGTGATTAAGTCATAATTGCATTCTAATGTGATCCGTCTGAACTCTTCGGCCCTTTTCCCCTGCACTCCATTCTCTCTTGCGTCATTTCCCCTAAACTGTACAGGGCTGGCATATCAAATATGATTGTATTACATCTACATGTAAATGCTTTGCGTCTGCAGTGACATTATGGCAGGCCGTGCATGCTGCAATGTGTATCTGCTGAGAACCAGAAAAGCCTTAATTCACTTTACTTGGTGTGTAATGCTCTTGCAGCTCTCAAATGATGCATTTATGGTCCCTTAAGTAGAGATGTTGTTCACCTTCATCTATGGTGGGATATCATTATAAGATTATTATAGAAACACAGAGCTTAAATTAGGTGTATTGGTAATACGGAACAAAAAGTCAATTTATTTAAATTCTGACTTATTAATAAACTTGCAAACTGAACAAGCCATGTCCACAAATCTAGATTCTGATTCTCTGATATTGTCTTTGTAAAATACTTTTTTTTAATGGGTGAAATCTGCATTATAAAGACTAAGTTTAATAATGATACATGGTGAGAGTAAGTAGTAGGAGAATGTTTTTTTTACAACTGTAAAATGGTAGCCCGAGAGCTATATTGCTTTGCAAGTTTTAAAAGCTCAGATTTAAAAAAACATTTCAACAAAACTTAGATATAGACAAGTACAAATAATACACAGTAAAAAAGATTACAACTTATTACATATTCCATACCTGCAAAAGATTTGATGTTCCAAATAGTATAAAAACATATTTTTTTAAAATAATAATTACTATTAAGTGAGGAATATTCATATTTGAAATAGGAATTGAGTTTGTGACAAGTAAATATAGAACATCTGGTAAATGTAGAACATCTGGCAATGAAATTATAATTTCTGACGAAATTGCAGTGAAGATGCATTTGTAGAGGGGACGTTAATTGGTCAATTTATTATGGTTATAAAGAAGAAATGAATGAATGACAAGTAAAAGAAAGGGGTTAAATGCTTCAAATCATTCTGCATAGTGATAATGCCCATCCTGTTCTCGGTAGACAATATGTCAATTAATTTCAAGGACATTGAAGAGTAGGTGATAGAGTTTGATGTTTATGTTCACATCAAACATAGTTTGAAGGGCTATAAACTGTCAATGTAAACAGAATGTAGAGCATATGGCAATGAAATTATAATTTCTGATGAAATTGCAGTGAAGATGCATTTGCAGAGGGAATGCGAATTGGTCAATTTATAATGGTTATAAAGTAGTAATGAATGTATTTAAAGCTGTAGATTTTGATTACTTGATTTTAGAATAGTTTACTGTATAGAAATCATTCTTGTTGATAGCACAAAGACCTTTTTAAAAGATCATAAATCATTAAAGGCAAAACAAAAATGTAATGGACTCTTAAATGAGATTCATTTATTAATAAATCGCCTATATAGCTTTTACAAAAATCTATCATTCAACTATGTGGTCATGTTTGCAGAGATTATAACTGATATGTTATTGATCTCATCTTATATCGCTAAAAAGGTTGACAACTTCTGGAGGCATTAGTATAGAAAATGTGAAAGTATGTTACTTAGATACCAGTGCCCATAGATTCTGCAAAATAGAAAACATTTTATCTTGCTTTCAGAACCCAAATTTGACTAGGTATGTTTAGCATCATAATGTGATTTTATAAGGAAACCTTTTTGTTTACTAAATCTAGCATCTTCAGTATTTTAAATTGCCATAAAACCAAGCTTGAATTGCCCATTCTCATTCCCTTAAATTTCTTTTGGAATATTTTTATTGAAAAGAGAACAACAGAAGATATAAATGCAGTAGTGGGCTTAACTTCTTGCTAAAAATTGTTAACTTCTATGAGAGTAATTATGGGGCATTGCTAGGCACATTCATGTTTCAGATTATAATATAGACAGCATTCAATCAATCAAAATTTAATGAAATATATGTAGCGAACATGGAAAATAAATCAATGTTTCCCAATATAGCTTGTATTAATCCCTCCGAGACAGACAGGATCAAAGCATCTTGTGGCAAATGTTATATCCTGAGAGAAAATGTATTCAGCCAGGATCGTGACATTTTGCGGCTGGCCGACGTGGGCCCCTTTTGGGGTCATGGTTATCAGTTGAGTGGGTGATTTGAAACCAATTGTGCTGATTTTATGAAATTAAGTGCAGCGCAGCGAGAATTCCAAGTTTGTGACAAGGAATAAGAGTGTCCTGTTTGAGGTGGGAGTTTAGCTGTAAACTTTAGTTCAGCCTTAAAAATAATCTTTACAAAAAAGTAGAATTCAGATGTTCTTCTAGAATATGTTTTTTAAAAGGCATGTATAAATGCACAATCATATTTTGTTAAAGGAATGAAAAGGGATTAAACACAGGACCCTTGATTGATGTCACAAATTTTTCAAGAAAGTTAACATATATAACAAGCTGATGTGTCTTCTTAAAAACTCTATATATTAAAACTTAAGAGCAATAGCAAAACTTGTGCAAATTAATACTTTTTACATTAATATTGCATGGACCAAACTATATCATGAATACCAACTATAGTACGTATACAGCATAACTATTTTCTGAATTCATTATTACAGCCAGCATATATCTTTTGCTTATGTAGTTTAATGTTGCATCACCCAGATGTTATCACCCAGATGGGCAGTGGACTCAAAGCCTATTGATAACGATTCAGATGCACCTATCTAAATAAGAAGGTGTGAATAGAATCATTGAATTGAAGAAGAAAAAAGTAAGCTTGAATGTTTTCCTCTTTCCATTATTGTTTTCTAGAATTTGATGAGGAGGGGCATATTGAATGGAATAGAACCCTTGACAACAAAAAAATTATTTATGGAGATTGGTATGAGCAATACAGAATTCCATATTGCCTGTTGAGAGCCAGGCAGAAGGGCATTTAATCTTTAGTTAAATGATACAGGTTAACAGACTACTGTTTGATTCAAAGAGTAAAACAGGAAAACTTAGAGTAGTCACCCGAAGAAAATTTATGACAACTGATAATTATGGACAAATTATATATGGATGGAAAGATTTTCTCTTGAAAAACACCGATTATTTGCTGAGAAATCATATAGATGTCATGGAAAGGCGTAAAATGCAATTTTGTGGCTAGCTGTGTCTTGCATGTGACGTCACAAATCTTGACGCTCTAGGGAGGACCGCTGAAGGCAGAAAATCTGGATCTCAAAATAAACATTTTTTAGAGATGATTACTGCGGGCCCCAAACATAGTTTGAAGAGGGAAGTTGTTATATTTAATCAGTATGGCTTCCCCTTCACAATGATATGAATTTTGCATCAATTAAAAACACTTTTGATTCTTCGGGTGACTACTTTAAAAGTCGGTTGTATGCATTGGCACACCCTTCACTCTAGAATCACCCTCATGAACAACTCCCCTCCATTAATGCCTTCAAATTACCATATTTCCTGACCGCTAATCGACCAGCATGGGAAGTGGAAAGATGGACGGGGGCGTAAAGAATACGGAAGTGACCCCACCTGCTCTGCTAAGAGCAGAAGGGAACAAAATCAATATTTTTGTGAAAGATGAGACTCCCATTTTATGATTAGATAGGCCTTTGTAACACTATCCCTCTATGAAGCTGTGTTTACCTTTGCTTATGTTTACATTTAGTGAAGAACGTATAATTTTAAAGAGAAAAGCTGCAGAACTTAATTATGTGTAGATGTAATGAAGAATAATACTATGTCAATCCTGTCATACAGAAATCTCTTGAGAAGCAGAAGTCTAATGTCATTTTCTTTCCTCCACAAACTGATGATCAGAAATGTAGTATTGAAATGTTATCAAGGTTAAAATCTAAAGGAGTAGTGTAAAGAAAGTCAAAAGGAGCCTCTGTATTCATAATGATCCCATATTATAAACATTATTTCATTAATGAGCATTGCAAGACACTCATAGTTTTTAGTAGTGATGAAGTAAAAGTTAGTGCAGAGTCGTGCATTGAACCTCAGCACTGAACAAACCTGTTATTGATTGATAGACGTATCAATGTGCTATCTGCCCGCTCATTCTTATAGCCCAAACCTAGATGAACCCCAGCAATATATTCATTCCAAATCATCAGCTTGCTTTAATATGAACAGCTCCCTGTGGCATGTATAGTCAAAAGGAGCCTCTGTATTCATAATGATCCCATATTATAAACATTATTTCATTAATGAGCATTGCAAGACACTCATAGTTTTTAGTAGTGATGAAGTAAAAGTTAGTGCAGAGTCGTGCATTGAACCTCAGCACTGAACAAACCTGTTATTGATTGATAGACGTATCAATGTGCTATCTGCCCGCTCATTCTTATAGCCCAAACCTAGATGAACCCCAGCAATATATTCATTCCAAATCATCAGCTTGCTTTAATATGAACAGCTCCCTGTGGCATTACTTCCGCCCATCCATCAACTACCCCCCCCCCCCCCCCCCCCCCCCCCCCCCTCAACCAAGTGAAATATTGATCGGCCGGCCGTCTGGCTTGGGGGGCTGTCTGACGGATGAATAGGAAGACTGTGAGAAAAAAGTGCCCATTTCAGGTGTTTTTGTTTGTGACAATTATTTCATTCAATAAAATGTTGATGGTAGTTGAGAACCTTTAGAATGTGTGATGGAAGTATCATCCCAGAGAGTCTGCATGCTTTTAGCATGGATTATTTCGTACCATTCTCTTTGGTAATTCTTAACCCTTTTACGGTTAAGGCTGCCATTTTGATATGCGCGTAAACATTGTGTCATCAATGTTTTCAGATGCGCATGTATTGTTGCGTCACTGCTTGCGATGTGCGCTCACATCATATGTACATGGGCGCCATCTTAAGTTATTAAAATTAAAATGGCGCCCATGTCTGCGCATGCGCACTCTCATAACCGTAGAAGGGAGTATTTGTTCATTCGTGTATAATCATTCTAAATTGACATGAGTGGCAAAATGACTAAAAGAAGATAGAAGTAAAGCCAGGTCTATCATTTAGTTTTAGAGTTGGTTTTCCAAAGAAGAATCGGCTGATAATTGTAGCCAGTTTTTATGTTAGCCTAGTGAAAAAATGTGAAAAATTGAATTCCTACTTCTTGCATTCAACATTAGATGATAATGCCTTTTGGTATTAAAACTGGGAGGGGGGGGTCTAAGGTTAGTACATGTGTGTGTGTTTTGATATGATTGTAAATATTACAACCAGTATATTATACAGCATCATAAAGAAGAGCCTTTGATCTCTGTACTATCTTGTTGATATAGGTTTGTTTGAAGGAGCTAATGTGTCAATAAACCGCTATGAAGATAACCGTCTTAACTCACCTCCTCTTGATCTTATGTTATTCCATCACCATTCTTGGTCTGTTTACACGAAGTAAATAGTTTACAGACAAGCTGTAATTGATCCTCAAACATAACTGTACAGTTGATAATACTGCACAGTGTTTACACTGTCTGCTTGTCTCACATACATGGAAGCAGTGTTTACACTGTCAGCTTGTCTCACATACATGGAGGCAGTGTTAATACCCTATGGTTATATTCCATTGCAGGGTTTACTTTTTGCAGGAAACTTTGCTTTTTGAGAAGCATCATTAATTTAGATTTTGTAGTGCATGTTTTAGCATGGCATATTTCTCAGTAAGTGATGTCATCTCTGTTTAGAATGATGAATAGTTTGTTATAAATTTTATTTTAAGGTTTATTTAAGCTTGGTTTCTGTTTTAAAAGGGCTCTTTTTGAGCTTTTCCGTGAGATTCTTACTGGTAAATTCTAGTGCAACATTCTTCTTGCTTTGCTCAATGCAAGTGTCACTTGTAGAAAACAGAAGATAAAATTATGTTTTGTGTTGAATTCCCCATGTAATTAATGTATGACTGATAAGTGACAAATCCCATTCTACCTCATGAGCTTCTCTCTCCTATGTACAGATATAATTGTTGATTCATCTGTAGCTTCTTGTAACATTATGTACATAAAATCATTCTGTAGTGCTCAGAAGTCCATGTGACTGTTCTATCCTAAGGCAAGGAGGCCCTCTTGTGTTTAGAACCAGGCAGGTTATCAGGAAGCAGTTTGTAGCTTATTTCTTTAAAAGGCAATATTCATCCCCTGTTTGCACTATGGTTGGTTTCACTATGCAATCCTATGCTACCCTTTTTATAGTAGGGAAGTTAAAGTGACCCGGTAACATTGTTGAAGGTTGATGAAAAATAACCCTCTGACATGCAGAAAATCCTGAAAAATTCTCAAACCATGAAGATATCTATGGTTTTCTTTGAAGGCGTCACTGTGCAACACCCTCTACAGTGATTAACAGTAAATTCACCCAACCATTTTTGAATTTTCCCAACTGTTTTTCCATGAAAAAAAGACATAAAACAGGCTATTAAAAATCTTTCAACACTTAAATGTCTGGAATGGTATGTAGAGCCAATTTATTGCTTTGTGACGATTAATTTTCACCTAAAATGTAATTACCGGTAAATTGTAATAATATAGTTGAGAGAATTAAGGAATTTTTCTCAAGTTTTGTCATTAATAATGGTCTGTTTTCACTCAAACTTTCAGATTATTTTTAATTGTACATCTAGTATTGAAGTCACTACCTTAGCACCATTTCCTCTCATCTTTACAATGTTACCAAGTCCCTTTAAGGAACATAACTTTTTTCAATGTTTACCCCTCTTCTTTCGTATACTCATATTGCATCCTTTTCTCTTTTTGTTTTGTTCTCATTTTTAATCTACTTAAAATGAAACTCTTTCGACCTACTTCCATGATATATAATTGGGTGCCCTTTTGTTTACATTACCCGGTAATGAAGTTTTCAGTTTCCATACAAACATGATGAATTTGAAGTTAGGCGTTTCCTTTGTTTAGCTAACTGTGGTCTAGAAGCAAACAGAACAAGTTTCACCTAGCGAGATTCAAAAGAATTGTAGTGAAAAAGAACAGCTTTATTGTACAATTCATTTTTTCATTTATTAATGGTTTAATACAAATAATGATCAGGTTAATACTGAATTGTTCACAATATACAAACACATTTCAAAAATACATACAATATAATATCGCAAATGGTAAAGTTATACAAACACTATGGTCATTAAATAATAATTAGTGTACATAGACTATTGTGGGTTAAATAATTTGATATCACAAAAATAGAACAAACATCATAAATCTAAAAATAATAATTTTAAGGAGAGAAGTAATTGCATTTAGATCAGTCATTATATATGTAATGACAATGTTGTTAATCCAATTATGGATGGTCACTAATTATATGAAGATTATTAATATGTTTGGAACCAGAAGGGTGTTAGGTCATAATAATAATAATAATATTCAGTTTTTATATAGCGCTTAATATATTTTGGACGTCTCTAAGCGCTTTACAGATATACTATTACCTTGGTCATTGATCCAGTGCTTGCCCGCACACACTGTGTGCACAATCTCCACTCCCTGGGGAGCATTCAAGCCAGGCGTTACTTGACGCTAAAAAAACTGTTTGACCAACAATGTATTTGAATTCGTATTTTAAAATACCATATGACCTTCATCACCTTCTTAAATCATTCTTTCTTACAGTAGTTTGGATGGGAACTACAAAATACTGTGCTATGTCAAGTACACGGTATTACAACAAGAAAGGTTCTACATTATTTAATATTCACCCCTCCTGAACCTCAGAAACACATTGCTACTCAAACATCAAAAGTATTATAAAAAAATCAACTAAGTTGTACCCATGACTGTGGTGGTTATTGAATCTCCCATTCACCAACCCATCATGAATGCGAATGCACATACGTTAACATAACCATGAATATACATATGATTAACAATAATTAAGATTCATAACAACAGCATCTGTAGATAACAAGTTGTTAAAAGTCAATCAATCTAACTGTTTTCTTTTTTTTCCTTTTCTTTTCTTTATTTCATGTTTCTCTTTTGGGCTGCTTTCCATCGGATTCCATCTAATAGGTAAGTCAACATATATCAGATTTCTGTACCACAATTATTTGCCATGGTTGATATGGTATGCAGTTATGTTTTAAAACCCATAAATATTATAATGTGCTCAGAGAGAGGCAGGGAGGGAAAGAAAGAAAGAAAGCAATACAGTGATTTAACAATCTGTAGCGCCATCTAGCGACACCAGTGTCTAGTCGATTTCATGTGATGCATCCTGACTTATGGATCCTGCTGAGTATCGTCGTAGAAGTAGAAGTAGAAGTAATACATCAACATCGTATCAGCTGTGACTTTGTTATATAACCTAGGAGATAAGGAGGTTTAATCAGAATTTGGCAGGAAGGTTTGAATAACTTACCCTTGCTAAAAATGTTATGCTGATTCCAAAATTGTCAGTCTTAATAACCTTACTCACAGTATTTGTTGTCATTTTGACCACTTTTTTGGCCCAAACTGACCATTATGGCCACTTTTGGTCAGGGTAATTTTTCTGATCGTTATCATGGGCAAAGGAGATTTGATGGGCCTGATGATAGAAAAAGAGGTCAAATTTATCTGCATCAACAGCAATATGGTCATTTATTTAGCCAAACTTGACCATTGGTATTGATTTCTGTCCAAACCAGGCTAAATTTTCAATCAGAATCAGTTGATGGATGGGTTTTGATATACAAATTCACATAAAATGGTGCTCTCATATCAGAACAGGCAATCTCATGGAATGAACTTACACAGTTCGGACCACTTCGTTTTTTTTTTTTATCGGTGGCTAGTATTTGCTGTGCATCACTGGTCGAAAGAAGGTGACCCAAGTTGAGAAATTAGCCTGTTGTGGCTTGCCAGAGAGGGCGCTGTTCATTGTCAATCCATACTATGGAAGGAATGTGAGAAAGACAGATAGAGAGAGAGAGAGAGAGAGAGAGAGAGAGAGAGAGAGAGAGAGAGAGAGAGTGCACATCAGGTATTGAGGAAGAGAGAGGGGGGAGAATAGAGAGAAGGGGGTAGAGTGGAGGAGTGCAAGAGAGAGAGAGAGAGAGAGAGAGAAAGAAAGACAGATAGAGAGAGAGAGAGTGCACATCAGGTATTGAGGAGTAGAGAGAGGGTGGGGGGGGGGAATATAAGGAATTGATAGATGGAGAAATGGAGAGAGAGAAGGAGTAGAGTGGAGGAGTGCAAGAATAAAGAGAGAGAGAGAGAGAGCACATCAGGTATTGAGGAAGAGAGAGAGAGAGAGAGGGGGAATAGAAGGAATTAATAGATGGAGAAAAAGAGAAAAAAGCAGTAGAGAGATCGGGTAGAGTGGAGGAGTGCAAGAGAGAGAGAGAGAGAGATGAGAGAGTTTATCAAAGAGCAATTGCCGCTGATGAGACTTTTTACTAGCATGCATAATCAATACCAAGGCTTTTACATGACAGCTTTGGGGAAAGATGCCGCGAGCATTAAAACCTCCCATCTTGGTACCCCAGAGCAACTAATGGGGCATTCTTGTATATAAGTCTTTCAAATGAAGCGAGTGAGCATGCAGACAAACAGGTCTGAAGAGAGTCGCTGAACTATAGAACAGCGCGTAGCAATATCCCCTACTTCAAACAGGAATCCAAAGGTTTTCGTGTCTTCTAAACATTTTGCAAACATCTGAACATGCACCAGAAATTAGTAGACAATATTTAAAGGTCTCAAACATGATCTTTTATGTATAAAGTGTCTATCTTCATAGATAAGGTGTGTTGTTGACAATACTTCGATCAAATATAGGTGTTTTTCTAAGAAACTTAAATAAGATTTCATGTAAGAATTATATCATTGGACTTTTATTTCAAGCTGTAGTGCATTTATCTACTTTGTAGTATCAAATGCGGCGAATGAAGACCATACTGTTTAAGCTGTACTTAAATCAGGCTTGGGAATTCCTGAAGCAGCAAGAAGTTTAAGGTACTTTCACCAATATAAATACAACTTGATCACAGCAACCAAACAATGCTGACTGATTAAGCCCCTTCATGTTCTCCTCTGAATCTGAAATTGATAAACTAGCTTGTTAAGGGCATAGTTTGTATCTTGGTGATGATGTACTCTGGATACTCACCAAGCAATGTTTTGGTTGCCATGGTAATGAGATTATGCAAGGAACTTAATACAATCAAATCAATGCAATGAAAATTGGGATACTCAAATCTTTATATTCAGATTTCCTTCTAGACTGTCTTGATTTATTCTCATCTACTCTCTAATTCTGTAATACTACGTTGAATTATATATCTACTGCTGCCTTCTACTTCATCTACTTCTATTTCTTTTCCTAATCCTTCTAATTTGTCTATATCTTTATTTTCTGCTCATGCTACTTCTACATCTACTACTTCTACATCTACTACTTCTACATCTACTACTACTACTTCTATATCTACTAGTTCTACATCTACTACTTCTACATCTACTACTTCTATATCTACTACTTCTTCTACTCCTAATACTACTACTACTAATTCTACTATTCTACTATTCTACTACTTCTACGTCAACTGCTTCTACATCTACAACTTCTACATCTACTGCTTCTACTACTTCCACATCTACAAGTGCTACATCTACTACTTCTAATACTTCTTCTACTTCTACATCAAGTTCTTTTACATTGACTCCCTCTACATCTACTACTTCTACTACTACTACTACTACTTGTAATAGTTCTACTTATTTTATTCCTACTACTTCTACTTCTACATCTACTCTACATCTATATATACTACTTCTATATCTACTACTTCTACATCTACTACTTCTCTATAAACCTGTTCTACTACTTTTACTCCTACTACTACTCCTTCCACTATTCTACTACTTCTACATCTACAACTTCTACATCTACTCTACATCTATTACTTCTATATCTACTAAATCTATATCTACTACTTCTTTATCAACTTCTTTTACATCTAATACTTCTACTTCTACTACTACTACTTCTACTTCTACTACTTCTACATCTACTACTTCTACATCTACAAGTGCTACATCTACTACTTCTACTACTTCTACTTCTACATCAAGTACTTTTACATCGACTACCTCTACATCTAGTACTACTACTACTTCTGCTTCTACTACTTCTACATCTACTACTTCTACTACTTCTACGTCTACAAGTTCTACATCTTCTACTTCTACTACTTCTTCGACTTCTAATCAAGTACTTTTACTTCTACTTCTACTACTTCTACTACCACTTCTTTTATTATGTCAACTTCTTTTAATTGTTCTAATTTTATTTCTACTACTTTTACATCTACTACTTCTGCATCTACTCTACATCTATTACTTCTATATCTACTACATCTATATCAACTACTTTTACATCTACTACTTCTACTTCTACTACTACTACTTCTACTTCTACTACTTCTACTACTTCTACTACTTCTACTACTGCTACTTCTATTATTATGTCTACTACTTGTACTAGTTCTACTAATTTTATTCCTACTTCTTCAACTACTTTTACTACTTCTACATCTATTATTTCTTCTTATACTACCTCTTCTTGCATTACTTTTACTAATTCTACATCTACTAATTTTACATCTACTACATGTATATCATATTATTCTACATCCACTTCTGCGTGTTTAATGTCCACTTTTTATTTACTACTGCATTGAATGAGCCTACTATTTTCAATTTTGTTTCCTGCCTTGTTTTAGCCTTATGTTTCGTACAGCCTCTCAATCCATCCCATTAAAATCTTCATGTCTTATTCTGTTTTTCTCAATGCCAGTTTTTTTTTAGACAAGTAAACAATGAGATTTTCAGATCAACAATCTGAGAACCTTGAGGAATTTCCACCATCTCTCCCCCATCATCTTCTGATAGCAATTTCTCTTGGCTTGGGGTTGATGTAGTCACTGTTAATAGCAGTCTAGCTGGAGGCAATGCGTGCTGTTATCCAGTAATGGTCTCTCAAGAGCATTTGCATAAACACAACCAAAATATTCCGCCCCCTGCAAGGGGCTCCCTCGCCTGCCAGTGCAAGCACATTGATGTTTACTCTCTGGCTCTTCATGTCGTTGCAATGTCTCTCGCCCGAGTGTTCCTCTTCACCTGCTTTTCATGGGTTCACACTTGAATAAAACACTGTTGGAAACAATGTTCTGGAGTGAGAATAAAATATTCCCCTTTACCTGCTTTTATATGCATTTACACTTGAGTGAAATGTTGTGAGAATGATGTTCTGGAGTGAGAATGTAGGTCAAAGATTTGCATGCACATGTAGGCTCTATAAGTAGAATGCTGTTTGGGGGTTTATCAAGAACAGTGCCTTCTTTTTAGGGAAAAGCTTTAGGGGATTTTTCATGGAACTGTCATGGAACAACATCCCTTTGAAATATGTGATGATTTACACATGTTTGAGTGGGATGTAGGTAGGTGAGCTTGATCTTTTAATGGTTATGTGAATCGCTGTGCAGATGTTTGTGAGCTTGATCTTAAAATCGTTACATAAATCGCTGTTCAGATTTTTGTGCTATTTGTGAGGATAAAGTGCAATAAAACTTTAGGCATTTATTACTTTTGGCATATGAAAACAACTCTTTACATAGCACATAGAGGATTAAAGATGAAGTTGAGTTCTGGTCAAGCGATTGTATTGCGAAAGAAACGGTGTGGAATCGATCAGAAAAGGTTGATCATCTATATAAGCATTCGTGTGTATTGCAAGGTTCTGGAATCTTCAAAATGATAAGAAATTTGGCCAAGTCTTGGTAAAGTTGCAAGCACTGTACACAGAAAGATGTACCGGTATATGGGACTACACGAACATGTGGCGTAAAAATTAGGACAGATTTTTACGATGTTACATGCCATATTTAGAATATGAAGGCATTTGAAGAGCCATGCTTTTCAGGGAACATGTTTTATCTGATGTTCTTCCACACTTGCATAATAATAATGATAACGCTCATAAATTATTTTTCACCTCTTCCCAGAACTCAATCTTCTCTTTAAGTATTAATCATAATGGGCTAAATAAATCGAAAGGTATTATTATGATTATTATAGCTCAGAAGATTAGAGGATCTATGTTGTTTGGTGAGAATAATTTTGGTACAAGGCTCAGAAAATCTTTGGTTAAATATGCATGGCGAGGCGTAATCCCTTTACATCAAGAAAATGTCAAACTTAATACCTCCATTATTAGTAGTTGGAGTACAGTTTTGATTCATGGTAATTTATATATAGTGCAATAATATCCTTTCTATAAAGATGGATTCTGATTCCATTCATATTTAGTTAAAATCACTTTTGTTATCCTTTAAGAAAATGTTGTGTAATTGCCCTAAAGAGTATGTTGGTTAAATAATCAAAGATTAAATGTCATTTGTAACTGACAGCGATTTCAGCAAATATTGAGTTGCCCAAGATTGTGAGATGGATTTATAAATCAATTTTGTTATGATCAACAAAATTGCTATTTTAACTTTGTTGATTCACAACTAACTTGACAATCTCAACCCCTCCCCCCCCCCCCCCCCCCTCACCCAAAATACACTACTTTAAACCACT